>CM063160.1:522523-621282 GCA_031885435.1 Passerculus sandwichensis | reverse complement strand
ACACATCTCGTGAGAGTCCGCAGCAGCTGCGGGGGCACAAAACGGGGGGTCCGAGACCCCAAAATTGTCATTGGGGGTCCAGAGACTCCAAAATTGTCTGGGGGGGTTCAGAGGGGATCAGAGACCCCAAAATTGTCTGAAAAGGGGAATCAAAGCCCCAAAATTGTCCTTGGGGAGGTCAGAGACCCTGAAATTGTCATTGTGGGGGGGTTCAGAGACACAAAATTGTCTGGGGGGGGGTCAGAGTTTCAAAATTGTCATGGGGGTTCAGAGTCCCCTAAATTGTCTGAAAAGGGGGAATCAAAGCCCCAAAATTGTCCTTGGGAGGTCAGAGACCCCAAAATTGTCATGGGGGGGGGTCCAGAGCCCCAAAATTGTCATTGGGGGGGTTCAGAGACACAAAATTGTCATTGGGGGGTTCAGAGCCCCAAAATTGTCATTGCGGGGGGCTTCAGAGACCCCAAAATTGTCTGGGGGGGGGTCAGAGTTTCAAAATTGTCATGAGGGGTTCAGAGACCCCTAAATTGTCTGAAAAGGGGGAATCAAAGCCCCAAAATTGTCCTTGGGGAGGTCCAGAGCCCCAAAATTGTCATTGGGGGGGGTCCAGAGCCCCAAAATTGTCATTGGGGGGTTCAGAGACACAAAATTGTCTGGGGGGGTTCAGAGGGGGATCAGAGACCCCAAAATTGTCATTGGGGGGTTCAGAGATCCCAAATTGTCATGGGGGGGGGTTCAGAGACACAAAATTGTCTGGGGGGGTTCAGAGGGGGATCAGAGACCCCAAAATTGTCGTGGTGGGTGTCAGAGACCCCTAAATTGTCTGAGAGGGGGGATCAAAGACCCAAAATTGTCTGGGGGGGTTCAGAGGGGGAATCAGAGCCCCCCAAATTGTCCCGGGGGTGTCTCCAGAGGGACCCCAACCTCCCACAACCTCCCCGAGCTCCTGCTGGGGGTGAAGGGCAGCGCTGGGAGGGACCCAGACCCTACAGACCCCCATCACCCTCTGTGACCCCTCTGTGACCTCGTGACCCCTCTGTGACCCCCCAGGACCCTCCCCACGACCCTGGGACCCCCCCCCATCCCCCCGGTACCTGCTGGGTGTTGCGGGGGGTGAAGGGCAGCATGGTGCTGACGTGGAACATCACCTCGTAGCCGTGGTAGGTGGTGTAGAGCGAGTGCGTGCCCGTGGAGTCGGCTGGGGAGGGGGCGCGGGCTGAGACCCCGACCCAACGGGGAGACCCCGACCCACGGCCCCGTGTGTGCCCGTGTCCCCCACATCCCCTCCGTGTCCCCCCCATGTCCTCCATGTCCCACCATGGCCCTGCGTCCCTGAGTGTCCCCAAGTCACCCCTGTCCCCTCCGTGTCCCCCCAGTTCTCTACTTCCCCATGTCCCCTCCGTGTCCCCCCTGTGTCCCCATGTCCCCTCCATGTCCCCATGTCCCTGTGAGTTCCCCATGTCTGTCCATGTCCCCAAGTCCCCCAATGTCCCTGTGTCCCTGTGTGTCCCCAAGTCCCCCCTGTCCCCTCCATGCTCCTCCACGTCCCCTCCATGTCCCCCCAGTTCTCCATGTCCCCTCTATATCCCTTCCATGTCCCCCAAGTCCCCACATCCCCATGTCCCCATGTCCCTGTGTCCTGCCATGTCCCCCATGTCCCCTCCATGTCCCCCCGTGTCTCTGTGTCCCTCTGTGTCCCCATGTCCCCACCATGTCCCCACCGTGTCCTGTGTGTCCGTCTGTCCCCGTGTCCCCCTGTCCCGCTCACTGCACGTGTCCAGCTGTGCCCAGTAACCGCTGCAGCCTCACGCAGGTGTGTCCCCCTGTCCCCACCGTGTCCCTGTGTGTCCCCACGTCCCCACCACGTCCCTGTGTGTCCCCACGTCCCCACCATGTCCCTGTGTGTCCCCCTGTCTGTCTGTCCCCCTGTCCCGCTCACTGCGCGTGTCCAGCTGTGCCCGGGAGCCGCCGAAGCCTCACGCGGGTGTGTCGCCCTGTCCCCACTGTGTCCCTGTGTGTCCCCCTGTCCCCACCATGTCCCCACCATGTCCCTGTGTGTCCCCACGTCCCCACCATGTCCCTGTGTGTCCGTCTGTCCCCGCATCCCCCGTCCCGCTCACTGCGCGTGTCCAGCTGTGCCCGGTAACCGCTGCAGCCTCACGCAGGTGTGTCCCCACATCCCCACCGTGTCCCTGTGTGTCCCCCTGTCCCCACCATGTCCCCACCGTGTCCCTGTGTGTCCGTCTGTCCCCGTGTCCCCCTGTCCCGCTCACTGCGCGTGTCCAGCTGTGCCCGGTAGCCGCCGAAGCCGCGCAGCCTCACGCGGGTGCCCAGCAGGTTCAGGAAGTGCTCGAAGGCCGGCCCGGCGCCCTCGTTGTTGTACATCTGCTCCTCGGAGCCCTGCCCCGCCCGGCAGTACAGCACGCCCACCTTGCGCTGCCGGCTCACCTGGGGGGCGCAGACCTCGTTTGGGGGTCCCTGTTCTGTTCCATCCCATTCCCATCCCATCCCATCCCATCCCATCCCATGGATCCCATCCCATTATCTCATTATCTCATCTCATTATTCCATTTCCATCCCATTCCCATCCCATCCCATCCCATGGATCCTATTATCCCATCAATCCCAACACATGGATCCCATTGATCCCACCCCACTCCATCCCATAGATCCCACCCCATCCCATAGATCCCATTCTATTGATCGCATGGATCCCATCCCATTCTCCCATCCCATCCCATTGATCCCATCAATCTCAACAATCCCAACACATGGATCCCATTGATCCCACTCCACCTCATCCCATTGATCTCATTGATCCCACCCCATCCCATGGATCCTAGTGATCCCATTCTATTGATCCCATTCCACCCCATCCCATTGATCCAATCCTATGGATCCCATTATCCCGTCAATCCTGAAACATTGATCCCACCCCATACCATTGATCCCATTCGATTGATCCCATGGATCCCATTATCCATTCTCATCCCATCCCATGGATCCCATTGATCTCAATCTATTGATCCCATCCCATCCCATGGACCCCATAGATCCCATCAATCCCAACACATTGATCCCATTGATCCTACCCCATGCCATTGATCCTATCCCATGGATCCCATTGATTCCATTCTATTGATCCCATTGATCTCATCCCATTGATCCCATCCCACCCCATAGATCTCATTGATCTCAATCTATTGATCCCATTGATCCCATCCATGGATCCCATTGGTCCCATCCCATTGATCTGATCCTACTGATCCCATTATCCCATCAATCCCAACACATTGATCCTACCCCATCCATTGATCCTGTCCCACGGATCCCATTGATTCCATTCTATTGATCCAATTCATCCCATCCCATTGATCCTATCCTATTGATCCCATGGATCCCATCCCATGGATCCCACCCCATGGATCCCATCCCCTCCTGTGTCCCCCCCTCCCCTTTCCCTGCGCTGCCCCCTCCCCAAACACCCCCCTCCCACCCCATCCCACCCCCTCCTCACCCCCTGCTCGTCCAATTTGAGGAGGGTCTCCTGCACGGCGGGGGCGGGGGCGAGCCGCAGCCCCCCCACGGCCAGCCCGGGCAGCAGAAATTCCAGAAGCTTCCGCGGGGGCGCCGCCCGTGCCCCGGGGGGGCGGCAGCCGGGGGGCAGCGCCTCCTCCAGCACCGACGCGCGCAGCGTCCGCAGCTGGGGAGGGGGCGGCGGGGTCAATTTGGGGAGGGGTCTCATGGTACCTCCCCCCTGCTGGTGAGTCTCTGTGCGGTTTTTTGGGGTGGGGGCGCTGATTTCGCCTCTCCTTCCCCCACAACTCCGCCGAGCCCTGACCCTCCTCACCCCCCCCGTGATTCCCCTCCCCCCTGAGGCGCCCCCTCCCCACCTGAGGCGCCCCCTCCCCACCTTTCCCCCCCCCCCAGCTCACCTGGCAGGTGCGCACGATGATTCTGTGCAGCACCTGCGGCCGCGCCCCCTCCTTCTCCTCCCGCCGCAGGGACACGGCCACGGGCCCCAGCCGGGGGTCCTCGCCCAGCAGGTTGTGGTGCTCTGGTGGGGAGGGGTCGGGGGGTCCTTAGAGACCCCCCAGAATCCCCTCAGAGCCCCCAGACCCTCCCAGAACCATCCTGGTCCTAGCGGAGCTCTGCGCGTTTTCACCCACCCGGTTCCGATGCTCTGGGGGAGGGGGGGTTCGGGATCCCCACAGCCCCCCCAGACCCCCTGCAGCCCCCCAAACCCCCCCAGACCCCCTGCAGCCCCCCCAGACCCCCTGCAGCCCCCCCAGAACCCCCGATCCCCCCACAGCTCTGAGCATTCCCACCCACCAAGTTCCGATCCTGTGGGGAGGGGTCAGGACCCTCCCACCCCCCCAAAACCATTCCCTCGCCCCCTCCCCACCTCTCCCCCACTGCCTCAATTGTGCCCCCCCTCTGACGCCCCCAGACCCCCCCATTTCCCCCCTCCCCAGCCTCACCTTTCCCGTAGAAGTACTTGCGGTAATACTCGGCGCCCTCGTCGCTGTGCTCGATGGGGTGCGGGGGTCTCGCCCCCGCCGGGGGCTCCTCCAGCACCGCCACCGCCGCGTTCGGCAGCTGCCCCGGCCCGGGGAGGGGGTCCCGGGGGGGTCCCCCCAAGGCCGGTTCCTGCTGCTCCCCCCCGGTCTCGCAGCAGAAGCGGGGGCAGCTCAGCACCAGCGCTTCGGGCTCGGGGGCGTTTTGGGGGGCACCCGGGGGTCTCCTCGGGCTCCAGGTGCGCGGCCGAAGCCCCCGAGATGAGGCTGGGGGGGCCCGGGGGGGGCTCGTTGGGGTCGAACAGGATGCTCTGAACGTCGTAATGGGCGAGGAGGGGGCTCCAAGGCGGGCGGGGGAAGAAATCGGGGTCCCCCCTGCCCTCCGGCAGCCCCAGCAGGAGCAGGGGGTCGCGGAATCGGGGGGATGTGGGGCTGCCCCCCACCCCCACCCCCATCGCGGCATCTTCGTGGCTTTGGGTGCGGCTGCGGGGGGGGCACCGGCACCGGGACCCCCCCCCCGTCCTCCGGGGGTCTCCCTGGGGTCGCCTCGCTGCTGCTGCGCTGCCGGGGGGGGGCGGCGGAGCCCCCCGGGGAGGGCGGCGGGGAGGGGACCCCCCCAAGGGCCGGGGAGGGGGCGGGGGGCGGGCGGGCCAGGGGACCCCGCATTTTGCGGAGGAAGAGATCGTCGGACTGCATGGCCCCCTCCCCAAAAAACCCACCCGAAAATCCCCCTAGGACCCCCCAATCACGGCCCCCCGAGACCCCCAAGGGCCGTCTGAGACACTTGGAGACCCCCAGGACCGCCCCGAGAACCTCAGGGAACCCCAAGAGACCCTCAGGGACTCTTTAGGACCCCCCGAGACCCTCAGGATCCTCAAAAGACCCTCAGGGACTCCCCAGAACCCCACCCGAGACCCTCAAGGAACCCCAAGAGACCCTCAGGGACTCCCCAGGACCCCCTCGAGTCCGTCAGGAACCCCCCCGAGACCCTCAGGGGAACCCAAGGGACCCTCAGAGACTCCTCAGACCCCCCCGGGGGTCTCAGCCCCTCCCCGGCCCCCCCCCCCCCCCCACCTCGGTTGTAACGGGGATCCCTCAGGCCGCGATTTCTCAATGGGAAGAACGTGGGAATGGACGGAGCGCTCCGATTGGCTGCCGGCGAATTCCCGCCCGCGGGAGGCTCCGCCCCTTTTCCCACGCGCCCCTCTCCGGGCCGGGTCAATGGGGGGGTCCCGTGGGGGTCCCTGGGGTGGGGAGGGGGCTCCGAACGCGGGGTTCGCTGGGGTGGGGGGCGCCGGTGACACCTGGGGAGGGGCACGGGGGGGGTCAGGGGGTTCCTGCCCTCTTTCCGTGTCCGTCTGTCCCTCCGTGTCCGTCCATCCATCCCAGACACCCCTAGACCCCCTCCCCACCTCCCCCCAGCACGCTGAGACCCCCAAAACTCTGCTTGGGGGGGGGGGGGGGACGGAGAACCTGGGACCCCCCCCGGACACGCCGGTCCTGAAGCCGCGATGTCCCCAAATGTCCCCAGAAGCTCCGGAGGGGTTTGGGGAGGTCTGGGGGGATTTGGGGGGTCTGGGGGGGTTTGGGGGTGTCCGGGGGGGTCCAAGGGGAAGTCGCGGACCCAGGGGATGTTGGGGGGGGGGCCCGGACGCGCCGCCGCCGGCGGTTTCCTGCCATCCAGGAAGTGTCGGCAGCCGCCAACCCCCCGAATTCTGCCCCCCAAGAGCCCCCCCAAGTGACCCCCCCACACCGAGGGCCCCTCTCACCCCCCGGGACCCCCCAGGACCCCCCCACAAACCGGACCGAGCCCCCGTTGCTGACCTTGCCCCCGCTGTGAACTCGGGCGTCCGGCCCCCCCCCCCTCCCATCCCCCCCCCAACTTCCCTTCCCCGGCGTCCGCCCCCCCCCGGAGGAAGCAGCGTCTGGGCCCCCCCCCCAAAAAATCCCAAAATCCCCTCGATCCCCCCCCAGACCCCTCCCCAGCTGTTTGAAACCCGGTAATTCTGGGGAGGGGGCGCAGGATGGGTGACCCCCCCCCACCTCCCTCAGGTACAGGTGAATGGGAGGAGGGGGGGCAGGAATTGGGGGCCCCAAATCTCCTGGGGGGGGGGCAGGGGGGGTCACCGGGACAAAATTTTGGGGGTGGTCGCAAGGTTGGGGGGAGGGGATAAGAGACCCCAGAGAAACGCCCCCCTCCCCACCCAGAGGGTGAGACCCCCCCTCAATAAATACAAATCCCCCCCCCAATTCCTACCTGCGGCCCCTCCCGTCACTGGGGGGGGGTCGGGGTCGCCCCCCCAGCCTGGGGGTCCCCGTGGGGGGGGTCCCGGCCGTTCTGGACCCCCCGTTCCGAGCGGCTCCGGCGGCTCCGAACGGCCGCGCCCCCCCCCCTGCCCCGCCCCCACCCCCACCCCCACCCCCACCCTTCCCTTTTGCCGCTTCCTCCCAAACCGAGGGGGGGGTGGGGGTGCCCTTCAGACCCCCCCTCATGGATCCCTTACAGCCCCCTCCCCATTTTAGGGTCAGGTGTTTGTGTGCCCCCACCCCCCTCCCGAGATCTGAAAGTGGTGGGAAAAACAAAACAAAAAATAAAATAAAATTAAAAAAAAAAAAAAAAAAACAGAAAAAAAAAAAAAAAGGTTGGGACCGTTAGGAACTTTATTAATTAATTAATTAATTGATTGCTCTCTTATCGACGCCAGAACTCAGCCGAAAACAAACGGCCGAAAACGAGGTGGGGAACTCCAAAATATCACCCTGGGGGGGGGCAAAACCCCCCATAAAATCCCCCCCCGAAACCCCCCAGGAGCCCCTCCCTCAATTTCAGGGACCCCCCCCCAAGCCCAGCCCCCTTCAGTTATGGGGGAGCAGCCCCTCCCAGGCCCCCCATTATGGGACTGGACCCCCCCAAAACGTCCCAATGACCCCCTCCCATTATGGGACTGGACCCTCCCCAAAATGTCCCAATGACCCCCCCCCCCATTATGGGACTGGACCCTCCCCAAATGGCCCAGTGACCCCCCCCAAAATGCCCCAATGCCCCCCTCATTATAGGGTTGGATCCCCCCACCCCCCAATTTTAGGGTCCCCCCACTCAAATCCCACCACAGCGGGTGGGGGTCTCACCTGCCTTGGACCCCCCCCCCCATCAATCAAGGGGGGGTCCTGGGGGGGTCCCCAGGGAGGGGGGGGGGCAATGAGGAGGGGGGGCTGCCAGGCAGGACCCCCACCCCTTCAGGAGGGTTGGGGAGGGGGCTCGGGGGGGGGCTCCTGGCATCGCCCCCAGCCCCATTATTGGGGACCCCCCCTTGGGACCCCCCCTCCGAGCGGAGCCAGTCCCGGTCGGCGGCCGTGAGGATGCCCTGGAGCTCTGGGGGGGACACAGAGGGGGTTTGGGGGGGTCCCAGACCCTGGGGAGGGGTCCCGAGGTTTGGGGAGGGGTCCCGAGGTTTGGGGGGGGGTCCCGAGGTTTGGGGAGGGGTCCCGAGGTTTGGGGGGGGGGGGGGGGTCCCGGTGTCGCTCACCCCCAGCCCCGGTGGTGGCCGTGTCCAGGTGTGGCAGCAGCTCCTGGGGACAGGTGACACCGGGTGGGTGATTGGGGAGGGGTCTCTGTGTTTTTGGGGAGGGGTCTCTGTGCCTCCCCCCCCCCCCCCCTCACTCACCGAGAGTTGGTTGAAGCCGCAGAGCTGGGGGGGGGTCGCGCTCGGCCACCGCAGCACCGAGAGCTCCAGAGCCCCCCCGGGGGGGCTGTGAGGGGGGGGACAACATCAGGTGACCCCGAAACCCAAAAATACCCCCAGACCCCTCCCCAAATCCCCAAAATACCCCCAGACCCCTCCCCAAATCCCCAAAATACCCCCAGACCCACCCAGGGGGCTGTGAGGGGGCGGTGATTGGGGGGGGGGGGACATGAGGTGACCCCCCAAATACCCCCAGACCCCTCCCCAACCCCTCAAATACCCCCCAGACCCCTCCTCAAACTCTCTAAAACACCCCCAGAAACCCCTCCCCAACCCCATCACCACCTCCAGACCCCTCCCCAAAAAAAAAAGGGGAGACTCAGACTAACCCGGGGGTCCCTGGGGGCTGCGGGGGGGCGGGGGAACGACACAAAGTGACCCCCAGACCCCTCCCCAACCCTCAAAATACCCCCAGACCCCCCCAAAAAAGGGGGACAGGAGACCCCCCAGCCCCTCAAAGTTACCCAGGGGGTCCCGTCCCACTCCTGGGGGGGACACAAAGTGACCCCCAGACCCCTCCCCAACCCTCAAAATACCCCCAAAAAAAGGGGACGGGAGACCCCCCGGACCCCTCAGACTCACGGGGGGCTCCCGTCCCGCTCGCGGGGGGGCAGCAGCGCCGCCGCCCCCCCCTCGGGGTCCCCCCGGGGGTCTCCCCGGTCCCGGTCCCGGTCGAGGCGGGCGTGCAGGCGGAACGTGACGGCCTTGACGGCCCCGAAGAACGCGGCCACCAGGGCACAGTACAGGGCGGGCACGGCCCGGGACGGGGGCAGCGCCTGGGCAGGGGGCAAGGGGGGGGTCAGCACGGAAAAACAGACACGGAGACCCCCAAAGAGGCCCCAAGTACCCCCATAAACACCCTCTAAAGACCCTCCTCAAAGAGCCCCCAAATAACCCCATAAACACCCTCAAAAGACCCCTCCTCAAAGAGCTCCCAAGGAGCCCCTAAAGAGCCCCTAAAGACACCCCAAAAGAAACCCCAAAGAGCTCCTCAAAGAAGCCCCAAAGAGCCCCCAAAGAAACCCCAAAGGGCCTCCCTTAATACTTTCCTCAAAACATCCATTATTGTCCCCTAAAGTCCCCTCCAAACTCCCCCAAAAAGCTCCTAAAGATTCCCCCAAAGAGCCCTCAAAGACTCCCATTAAACCACCAAAGAGCCCCCTAAAGACCACCCTAAAGATACCCATAAAGACCCCTAAAAAGTCCCCCTAAAACACTCAAAGATCTTCTAAAGATTCCCCTAAAATCCTCTCGAAAGACCCCACCAAGAGCCCCATAAAAACCCTCAAAGAGCCCTCCTAAAGTCCCCTCTAAAGACCCTCAAAGACCTCCTAAAGATTCCCCTAAAGACCCCCCAAAGGCCCCCTGAAGACCCGTCCAAAGACCCCCAGAAAAACCCCCAAAGAGCCCTCCTAAAGTCCCCTCTAGAGACCCCTGAAGACTCCCCTATAGACCCCAAAATTCCCCCTAAAAACCCATAAACATCCTCTAAACACCCCCTAACGACCCCCCAAAAATCTCCTCTAAAGTCCCCCCTAACGACCCCTCTAAAGACCCTTAAAGATCCTTCTAAAGACCCTTTAAAGACCCCCAAAGACCCTCTAAAGATCCTTTTAAGAACTCCCCCAAGACCCTCATAAAGACCCCCATAAAGACCCCCTATAACTCCCCCAAAGACCCTCATAAAGACCCCTTAAAACTCCCCCAAAGACCCCCATAAAGACCCCCATAACTCCCCCAAAGACCCCCATAAAAACCCCCATAAGACCCCCTATAACTCCCCTAAAGACCCCCATAAAAGCCCCATAAACACCCCCTAAATACCCCCAAAGACCCCATAAAGTCCCCCTATAGACCCCAAATCCCTCAATTTCCACAAAACCCCCCCCGTCACCTCCTCCCCCACCCCTCAGAGCCCCCCAGACCCCTCCCGGACGCCCCCAGCCCCGCCGGGTCCCGCCGTTCTCACCGAGTAGAGCCCCAGCGGCAGCCCCAGCAGGAACAGCCACACGTAGAGCCGCACGCAGTTGGCGAACGCTCCGAGCTGCGGCTCCAGGAAGCAGCCGCCGGTCAGCGAGGCCCACACGCCCTGCCGGAGCACCTGCAGCACGGCCTCGCCCGCCATGGCGGCGCCGGGACCCGGCCGGGACCCCCCGGGCCTTTCCCGGGACCCCCGAGCCCTCCTCAGGGTCCCGGCGCCGCTTCCGGGTGCGCGCGACGATGACGTCATGGAGATAAACCACGCCCCTTTCCGGTTGGACGCGCCCCTTTCGTTACTCCCCTCCGTTCGGAGGGTAAGCCACGCCCCTTTCCGGGTGTGGGCGTGGCCGAGCCCCGCCGTGCCCCGGAGCGCGGAGGGCGCCCCCCAGCGGCGGCGGGCGGAGCCGCACCCCGGCCTTGGTGGGGGGCGCACACGGGACCCGTCCCCACACCGGGACCCCTCCCCACACCGGGACCCCTCCCCACCCCGGTATCCGCACCCGGAGCCGCCCCTCCGCGTGTCCCGTGAGCCCACCGGGGGCAGCAGCGCCTCCCCCAGCCCCGTACGGGGGTCCCGGGCTCGGCTCCGCTCCCCCCTCCCCGCTCCGGCCTCTCTCGTCCGGTCCTTCTCCCCCCCCCCCCCCACCCACGGCGTCCGGTGCCCCCGGCCCGCCCCGTCCGGCGCTGGTTCCTTTTCCTTTGTCCCGGTGACAATGTCCCGGCTCCGCCTTCCCGGGGCCGCCTCAGCCAGCGCGGGGATCCGCCGGACCCCCGGGAGCGCCGAGCGGCCGGGCCGCCCCCTGCCCCCCGCCCGGGGACGCCGCCGGACGCCGCTTCCTCCTCCCCCCCCCCGGGCCGGGCGGCGGGGGCTCCGGCGGGACCAGGCGGGGACGGGACGGGGCGCGGGGGGCCCCGGGGGACGGGACGGGGAGGAGGGGACGGGGCACGGGGAGGGAGGGGACGGGGGGGGGCTGTGGGGGGGTTGGGGTGGGTGGGGAGGGGGCGCGGGGATCCCCCGGGGGGGTTGTGGGGACCCTTTGGAGGCACCGGGATCGGGGAGGATCACCGGGGAGCGGCGGGGAGTGTGAGGAGCAACCGGGAACGCGGGGAGCCCCGGGATCTGTAGGGACCCCCAGGAACCACCGGGATCTGTAGGGACCGCCGGGATCCATTGGGACACCCAGGGGATCCATAGGGACCCCCTGGGACCACCGGGATCCATTGGGACACCCAGGGACCACCGGGATCTATAGGGACACCCCCGGGATCCATAGGGACCTCCAGGGGATCCACTGGGACCCCCAGGATCTATAGGGACCCCCAGGGACCCCTCCCATTTGAAGGGACCCATAGGGCACCTATAGGATCCATAAGGGACCACGTGAGGGGTGGGGACCCCCCAGGAGCCGTCGGGACCCCCTGGACCCCATAACCCCCCCCCGGGGGGCTGCATTGGGACCCCCAGAGCTGTCGGACCCCTCAGGCAGCACCTGCAGGGCTCAGGTGACCCCCCAGGACATCAAAAGGGACCCCATGGGGACCCGCTGTTACCCATAGGACCCCCCTGGGCACCCAAAGACCCCCTTTGGGCACCCAAAGACCCCTCCCCAGACACCCAAAGGGCCTCCCTGAGCCCCCCCAGGCAGCTTCAGGACCCCCTTAAGCCCCTGTACAGGACCCCCCCGAACCCCCCCAGCGAGGCGGGGCTGGGGGGGGGGGTCGCACCCCATGGAGTGGGGTCGGGCATCGCCCCCCTCCTCATCCCCCCCGGCGGGGTCTCACTCCCCCTCTCCCCCCTTTTCCCTGTCCCCCCTTTTCCCACAGCGCTCCCCATTCCCCCCCTCCCCACTGGGGGGGTCCCAATCCCCCTTTCCCCCCTCCCCAAGGGGGTCTCGTTCCCCTTCCCCATCCCTTGGCGAGGGGTCCCGTTCCCCTTTTTTTTCCCCATTCCCGGAGGGCTCCCACTCCCCTTTTCCCCCCTCCTCATTCCCAGAGGGGTCCCGTTCCCCTTTTCCCCCCTCCCCTAGAGAGGGCTCCCGCTCCCCTTCCCCATCCCCGGGGGTCTCCCGTTCCCCATCCCCGGGGGTCTCCCGTTCCCCATCCCCGCCCGGTTCCCGTTCCCCGTCGCCACCGGGCGGTTGCGAACCGGCCCGGGCGGCTTTCGGCGAGCTGCGGCTGGAGGAGGTGATCGGCGCCGGCGGTTTCGGCCGCGTGTTCCGGGGCACCTGGCGGGGCCAGGTGGTGGCGGTGAAGGCGGCGAGGGGCGACGCGGGCGCGGCGGGCGCGGCCAGCCTGCGGCGGGAGGCGCGGCTCTACGCCCGCCTGCGGCACCCCAACGTGGTGGCGCTGCGGGCCGTGTGCCTGGAGCCGCCGCACCTGTGCCTGGTGATGGAGTTCGCCGCCGGGGGGCCGCTCTCCAGGGCCCTGGCCGGCCGCAGGGTCCCCCCCGCCGTCCTGCTGGACTGGGCTCGCCAGGTGGCGCGGGGGATGCGGTACCTGCACTCCGGGACCCCCGTGCCGCTCATCCACCGCGACCTCAAGTCCAGCAACGGTGAGGATTTGGGGTAAACGGGGTCGCCAAGGGTGGGGCATCGCAGGTATTGGGGTCCTCAAAGGTGGGAGATGCCAGATATTGGGGTCCCCAAGGTGGGGAATCTCAGATATTGAGGTCTCCAGAGTGTGGGAATCCCAAATATTGGGGTCCCCGCAGTGAGGAATCCCAGATATTGGGGTCCCCAAGGTGGGGGATCACTGATATTGGGGTCCCCAAGGTGGGAGATCACTGATATTGGGGTCCCCAAGGTGGGGGATAACTGATATTGGGGTCCCCAAGGTGGGAGATCACTGATATTGGGGTCCCCACAGTGAGGAATCCCAGATATTGGGGTCCCCAAGGTGGGGGATCACTGATATTGGGGTCCTCAGAGTGAGGAATCCCAAATATTGGGGCCCTCAAGGGTGGGGAATCCTGGATATTGGGGTCCCCAGGGTGGGAGATCCCAGACACTGGGGTCCTCAAGACTGGGGAATCCCAGATATTGGGGTCCCTGGAGTGAGGAATCCCAGATATTGGGGTCCTCAAGGGTGAGGAATCCCAGATATTGGGGTCACCAGTATTCCCAGAATGGAGAATCGCAGATATTGGGGTCCCCAAGGGTGGGGGATCACTGATATTAGGGTCACCAGAGCGAGGGATCCCAGGTATTGGGGGTCCCCAAGGGTGGGGTATCCCAGATTTTGGGGTCTGCAGAGTGGGAATCCCAGATATTGGGGTCCTCAAAGTGGGAGATCCCAGATATTGGGATCCTAAAGGGTGGGGGATCACAGATATTGGGGTCCCCAGTGTCCCCATGGTGAGAAATCCTGACATTGGGGTCTCCAAGGTGAGGAATCCCAGATATTGGGGTCCCCAGGGTGGGGGTTCACTGATATTGGGGTCTCTGGAGTGAGGAATCCCAGGTATTGGGGTCTTCAAGGGTGGGGGATCACAGATATTGGGGTCCCTCGAGTGAGAAATCCCAGATATTGGGGTCCCCAAGGTAAGGAATTTCAAATATTTGCGTCCCCCAAGGGTGGGGAATCCTGGATATTGGGGTTGCCAATGTGAGGAATCCCAGATATTGGGGTCTCCAAGGTGAGAAATTCCAGATATTGGGGTCCTCAAGGGTGAGGAATCCCAGACTTTGGGGTCCTCAAAGTGGGAAATCCCAGACATTGGGGTCTCCAGAGGGAGAAATTCCAGGTATTAGAGTCACCAAGGGTGGGGAATCCCAGGTATTGGGGTCTCCAAGGTGGGGAATCCTGGATATTGGGGTTCCCAATGCGAGGAATCCCAGGTATTGGGGTCCCCAGAGTGGAGAATCCCAAACATTGGTGTCCCCAACATTGGGGCTCCCGCCTGTCCCCATCAGAACAGGGCATCACCAACCCCGCTGTCCCCAGGGTGGGAAGGACACCCCAAATGTGGGGTGGTCTCACTTTGGGGGTGCCCCTGACCCCGTGCCCCCCCCAGTTCTGCTGGCCCAGCCCGTGGTTGGGGACGACGTGAGCGGGAAGACGCTGAAAATCACCGACTTCGGGCTGGCCCGCGAGTGGCAGCGAACCACCAAGATGAGCGCGGCGGGCACCTACGCCTGGATGGCGCCCGAGGTGATCCGGGCATCCACCTTCTCCAAGGGCAGCGACGTCTGGAGGTGGGCAGGGGTGAAAATCGGGGTTCGGGATGGATTTTGGGGTGCCCCCATTTGTGGGGTCGCAGAGCTGTGGGTCTGGGTGGTTTATGGGGGACCCCAGAGGTGATCCAGGCATCCACCTTCTCCAAGGGCAGCGATGTCTGGAGGTGGGCAGGGGGCCTGGGGGGACGGAAATCGGGGTTCGGGATGGATTTTGGGGTTCCCCATAAGAGACACCATAGAGATTCCATAGGGACCCCATAGAAACTCCCGTAGGGACCTCATAGAAACCCCCGTAGGGACCTCATAGAAACCCCATAGGGACCTTATAGAGACCCCATAGGTATCCTGCCCCATAGGGACCCTATAGAGACCCCACAGGGACCCTACAGGTACTCTGCCCCATAAGGACCCCATAGAAACCCCATAGGGATCCCACAGAGACCCTGCCCCACAGGGACCCCATAGAAACCCCATAGGGACCCCATAGGGATCTCACAGAGACCCTGCCCCATAGGGACCTCATAGAGACCCCACAAGGATCCCATAGAAACCCCATAGGGACCCCACAGGCACCCTATAGAGACCCCACAGGGATCCCGTAGAGACCCCATAGAAACCCCATAGGGACCCCATAGGTACCCTGCCCCATAGGGACCCTATAGAAACCCCACAAGGATCCCATAGAGATTCCATAGGGACCCCACAGGGACCCCATAGAAATCCCCATAGGGACCCCACAGGGACCCCATAGAAACTCCATAGGGACCCCACAGGGACCCCATAGAAACCCCATAGGGACCTCATAGAGACCCCACAAGGCCCTGGTAGAAGCCCCATAGGGACCCCATAGGTACCCTGCCCCACAGGGACCCCATAGAAACCCCACAGTGATCCCACACAGACCCTGCCCTATAGAGACCCCAGAGGGACCCCACAGAGACCCCACAGATGAGTTTAGGGTATCCCTGTCAGGTTTGGGGTGCTGTGGCAGCTTTGGGAATGCCCATGGAGAATTTGGGGTGCCCATTTGAGAGCTGCAGCTTTGGGTGGTTGATGGGGGGCACCTGCAGAGTTGTGGGGTGGTTTTGGGGGGGGTCTGACCCCTTTCTCGTGCCCCCCCCCCCAAAGTTATGGGGTGCTGCTGTGGGTATCCCTGGCAGCTTTGGGGGTGCCCATGGAGGATTTGGGGTGCCCATTTGTGGGATCACAGAGCCACGGGTTTGGATCACAGAGTTGTGGGGTGGTTTTGGGGGGGGTCTGACCCCATTTTTGTGCCCCCCAAAGTTATGGGGTGCTGCTGTGGGAGCTGCTGACCGGGCAGGTTTGGGGATGCCCATGGAGGATTTGGGGTCCCCCCATTATGGGATCACAGAGGCGTGGCTTTGGGTGGTTTATGGGGGGCACCCGCAGAGTTGTGGGGTGGTTTTGGGGGGGTCTGACCCCATTTTTGTGCCCCCCAAAGTTACGGGGTGCTGCTGTGGGAGCTGCTGACCGGGGAGGTGCCGTACCGGGGCATTGACGGCCTGGCCGTGGCTTACGGGGTGGCCGTGAACAAACTGACCCTGCCCATCCCCAGCACCTGCCCCCCGCCCTTCGCCCAGCTCATGGCAGGTACGGGGGGCTTGGGGGGCTTGGGGGGTCTGGGGGGGCTGGGGGCTCCTGGGGAATCGGAGGGGTTGGGGGGTTGTGGATGTTGGGGTCCGCAGGAATTTGGGGGTGCTGGGATCCCTGGGGTTGTGGGGGGTACCTGGGGGGTCCCTGTGGGGTGTGGGGGTCCCTCGGGAGCCCCCCCAAGCTCATGGCAGGTATGGGGGGGGCTTGTGGGGGGCTTTGGGGGGTCCTGGGGAATCAGAGGGGTTGGGGGTTTGTAGATATTGGGGTCCTCAGGAACTTTGGGGTTGCTGAGGGGTTATGGGGGGTACCTGGGGGTCCCTCGGGAGCCCCCCAAGCTCATGGCAGGTACGGGGGGGTTTGGGGGGTCCTGGGGAATCAGAGGGGTCGTGGATATTGGGGTCTGCAGGACTTTGGGGGTGCTGGGATCCCTGCGGTTGTGGGGGGTACCTGGGGGTCCCTGTGGGGTGTGGGGGTCCCTCGGGAGCCCCCCCAAGCTCATGGCAGGTACGGGGGTGCTTGGGGGGTTTGGGGGGTCCTGGGGAATCAGAGGGGTCGTGGATATTGGGGTCCGCAGGAGTTTGGGGGTGCTGGGATCCCTGGGGTTGTGGGGGGTACCTGGGGGTCCCTGTGGGGGGTGGGGGTCCTCCGGGAGCCCCCCCAAGCCCCCCGATTCCCCCCCCCAGCCTGCTGGGAGCAGGACCCCCACCGGCGGCCGGGCTTCGGGACCATCCTGCGGCGCCTGGGGGGGCTGGAGCCGGCGGGGCTGGGGCCCCCCGAGTCCTTCCACTCGCTGCAGGAGTCGTGGCGCCGCGAGATCCAGGGGCTCTTCGACGAGCTGCGGGCCCGCGAGAAGGTGGGGACCCCTCCCCTAATTACTGGGGGAACCTGGGACACCCCCAAAACTCCTGGGACCCCTCCCCTAATTACTGGGGGAACCTGGGACAACCCCCAAAACTCCTGGGACCCCTCCCCTAATTACTGGGGTATCCCCATGAGAACCTGGGATACCCCCAAAAACCTGCGTGGGACCCCCCAAACCTCTCCCCATTTACCCTGCTGTCACTCGGTGTCCCCTTTGTCCCCATGACCCCATTGTCCCCTTTGTCCCCATTGTCCCCATTGCCCCCATTACCCCATTGTCTCCATTGTCCCCATCGCCCCCATTGTCCCCACTGTCCCCGTTGTCCCCATGACCCCATCACCCCCATTGACCCCATCACCCCCATTGTCCCCATCGCCCCATTGTCCCCATGTCCCCACTATCTCCGTTGTCCCCATGACCCCATTGTCCCCGTTGTCCTCATTGTCCCCATGGCCCCCATCACCCCACTGTCCCCATCGCCCAATTGTCCCCATCACCCCATTGTCCCCATCACTCCCATCACCCCCCTGTCCCCATCACCCCCATTGTCCTCATCACCCCATTGTCCCCGTGTCCCCACTGTCCCCATCACCCCCATTGTCCCCATGACCCCTTTGTCCCCATTGTCCCCGTTGTCCTCATTGTCCCCATTGCCCCCATCACCCTACTGTCCCCATTGTCCCCACTGCCCCCTGTGTCCCCATTGTCCCCACTGCCCCGTGTCCCCATCACCCCCATCACCTCATTGTCCCCATGTCCCCATTGCCCCCATTACCCCATTGTCTCCATTGTCCCCATGACCCCATTGTCCCCTTTGTCCCCATTGTCCTCATTGTCCCCATCGCCCCCATTGCCCCCATCACCCCACTGTCCCCATTGTCCTCATTGTCCCCTGTGTCCCCATCACCCTCATCACCTCATTATCCCCACTGTCCCCATTACCCCATTGTCTCCATTGACCCCATCACCCCATTGACCCCATCACTCCCATTGCCCCCATCACCCCCCTGTCCCCACTGTCCCCATCACCCCGTTGTCCCCCCGCTGTCCCCGCTGTCCCAGGAGCTGCGCAGCCGCGAGGAGGCCGTGGCCAGGGCCTCGCGGGCCCAGCGCTCCCAGGCCGAGGCGCTGCGGCAGCGCGAGGCCGCCGTGGCGCGCCGGGAGCTCGAGGTGCTGGAGCGGGAGCTCAGCCTCATGCTCAGGGGGCCCCCCCGGCCCCCCCCGGCCCCCAAGAGACGCAGACCCCCCTTCAGGAGGCCACGGAAACCGGCGGATCTCATCGGGATGCCGCAGGGTGGGGGAAAGTGGGGCCGGGGGATTTCGGAGGGTGTTGGGGGCTTTGGGGCGTGTTGGGGTTTTGGGGGAGAAGGGGGGGATTGAGGGTTTGGAGGGTTCTGAGGGGTCTTAGGGGAGATGGGGGTCTTGGGTGATTTGGGGGTCCAGGGAATTTAGGGGTCTCAAGGGAGCCAGGGGGCTTTGGGGGTCCTGAGGGATTTTGGGGACTCGGGGAGCTTTGGGGGGTGTTGGGGGCTTTAAGGGTGCAGGGGATTGGGGGTCTTGAGGGAATCAGGAGGATTTGGGGGCCCAGAGAATTTGGGGGTCCTGAGGGATTTGGGGAGGTCGTGGGGGAGCAGAAGTTGTTGGGAGCTTTGGGGGTCCCGGGGATTTGGGGCTCCTGGGGATTTGGGGGTCTTTGGGGAGCTTTGGGAGGTGTAGGGGGTCCCGGGGATTTGGGGGTCCTGAGGGAGCCAGTGGGCTTTGGGGCTCTGGGGATTTTGGGGTGCTGTAGGGTGTCCCGGTGCCTTTTGGGGTTTTTTTTAGGGGGGTTTTTGGGGCTCTCCTGACCTTGGCTCTCCCCCTCCCCAGATTTCAAGCACCGCCTGACCGTCCAGGCATCCCCTGGGGGAGACCCCCGGAGCCACGACCCCCAGGATGGCCCGGGGGAATCCCCGCCCTTCCCGCGCCTGCGCGCCATCCAGCGTGAGTGACGTCATCGCCGGGGGGTCGGGGCGGTGACATCAGCCCCCCGGTGACCCCCCCTGACCCCGTGTCCCCCCCTTTGTGTCCCCAGTGGAGCCCGAGGAGGAGGAGGAGCCGCCGCGGGGCCGTGGGGGTCGGGGCAGTGCCCTCAATGGCAGGTGAGTGTTCCCCCCCCCCCCCCCCCTTTTTGGGAATTTGGGGAGGGGTCTCTGCACACCGGGACCCCTCCCCGGACCCTCGGGCGTCCCCCCCAGGCGCCGCCTGCGCCCCGATGAGACCACCTGGTACCTGGACACGGAGGAGCTGAGCCCGGGGGACGCCTCCCCCAATGGTGGGTCTGGGGGCTCGGGGCTGGGGGGGGGGTGAGGGGTCGCACCGCTGAGGACCCTTCCCCAAACACCTGGGACCCTTCCCGAACACCTGGGACCTCCCCATAGCACCTGGGACCCATCCCCAAATATCTGGGACCCTTCCCCGATACCTGGGACCCCTCCCCAAACACCTGGGACCCTTCCCCAATACCTGGGACCCCTCCCCAAACACCTGGGACCCTTCCCCAACACATGGGAGCTCCCCCATAGCACCTGGGACCACCCCTCAAACACCTGGGACACCCCCCTGAGCACCCATCCCCAACACCTGGGACCCTTCTCAACACCTGGGACCCCTCCCCAAACACCTGGGACACCCCCATAGCACCTGGAATATCCCCTATGGACACCTGGGACCCCTCCCCAAAAACTTAGGACCCCCCCATAGCACCTGGGACCCCTCCTCAACCACCTGGGAACCCCCCCAAACACCTGGAATATCCCCTATGGACACCTGGAACCCCTCCCCGAATACCTGGGACCCCCCGATCACCCTTCCCCACCTCCCCCCCCCCTGCAGCCCCCTCCCCACGCTGACCCCGCCGTGTCCCGCAGGCGAGGCCGGGCCCCCCCCGGAGGCCGAGGAGGGTCGGGGGTCTCGGGGCGGGACCCCCCGGCTGCTGCGGCGGGCGCTGCTCAAGGGCTCGGCCCTGCTGGCCTCGCTGGGGCTGGGCCGGGAGCTGGCGCCCCCCGAATCCCCCCGAAGCCCCCCGCCCTCCCCGGGGCTGCTGCGCCTCTCCCCGCGACGCTGGGAGCGAAACTTGGGGTCCCCCGAGTCACCCGGGACCCCCGAAAGCGGGCGGGCCTGGAGCTCCGGGACCCCCGAGCCGAGCGGGGTCCGGACCCCCGGGACCCCCAGGACCCCTGAGCCGAGTCAAGCCCGGACCCCCGAGCTGAGCGGGGTCCGGACCCCCGGGACCCCCAGGACCCCCGGATCCCCCGATCCCAGTGGGCTCCGGACCCCCGGGACCCCCGAGCAGGGGCGAGCCCGGACCCCCGGGTCCCCCGATCCCAGCGGAATCCGGACCCCCGGGACCCCCAAGACCCCCGGGACCCCCGAGCTGAGGCCAGCCCGGACCCCCAAGACCCCCGGGACCCCCGAGCTGAGGCCAGCCCGGACCCCCAAGACCCTGGAGCTGAATTGGTCTTGGACCCCCGAGCAAGGGGGAGGAGCCAGGACCCCCGGGACCCCCGGGACCCCCGAGCTGGGCCGTGCCCGGACCCCCGGGACCCCTGAGCCACGCCGTGCCCGGACCCCCGGGACCCCCGAGCTGGGGCTGCAGCCGTCACCCCGGGGGGCTCGGAGACCCCGAGAGCTGAGCCCAGCCGGGACCCCCGAGTGGGGTAAGTGGGACTGGGGGTGTTCCTGGGGCAGTTTTGGGGGGTCCTGGGGCAGGTTTGGGGTTCTGGGGGTTTCAGAGGGCAGTGGAGGCACTGATGGGGTGTTCTGGGGGGTCGCAGGGCAGTTTTGGGGGGTTTGGGGGCAGTTTGGGGGGGTTGGGGCAGTTTTGGGTGGTTTGGGGGCAGTTGGGGGGGGGTTGAGGGCAGTTCTGGGGGGTCCTGGGGCAGTTTTGGGGTTCGGGGGTGATCGCCCCGCCCCCCAAGCCCCGCCCTTCCCCGCAGGCCCCGCCCGGCCCCGCCCCTCCCCGCTCCGCCCCCGCATCGATCCCTGGAGCTTCGTGTCCGCGGGGCCGCGCAAGGCCCCGCCCCCCGCCGAGCCCCGCCCCCGAGATCCCTTCACCGACCAATGAGAGCGCCCGCCGCGCTTTGGACCCGCCCCCGCAACCCTCCGCCGACTAATGAGCGGCCGCGACGGACGGATTGACAGCAGGAAGCCCCGCCCGCGCCGCAGGCCACGCCCCGCCGTGCTGTGATTGACAGCTGCGAGGCGGAAGCCCCGCCCACGCTGGCGCGCCATTGGTCCATGCAAAGGGCATTACAAAAAAGCCCCGCCCCTCCTGGGCGGGGCCTTACGGCAGGAAACCACGCCCCCCTCCTGGGGCAAACCAGGAAGTTCCGCCCTGATTGGTGGGCGCGCTGAAGCCCCGCCCCCGGGCGGTCCCGACACTGGACGGGGGTCCCGGGAGCTCCGGGGGGCGCCCGTGACCAAATAAAAACTCCCGAGACCCCAAAACTGCCGGGGGCGCCTCGTCCTGACCTGGGGGGGCCCAAAATGGGGAGGGGTCGCTGTGTTTGGGGGTCCCACCCGCCCTTGGAGGGGCCCTCTGGGCTTGGGGGGGGGGTCCCATTTGCCCCCATCCCCATCCTGGGGGTCTCAGCTCTTTTTGGGGAGGGGGTTCTTTCCGCTTTGGGGGGGGGGTCCCATCTCCCCGCCCAGCCCCGTGTGAGGGTTTTGGGGGGATTCGTGGGGGCTCCATCTTGCCCCAGCAGTTTTGGGGGGGGGGGGGTCTCAGTTGTTCCAGCGGGCCGCACCCCCCCATGGGTGGTCTCAGGTGTTTGGGGGGTCCCCAGCACCCCCATACCCCATCCTGGGGGGGCTCCAAGGAATTTCCACCCCCCAACCCCACCACGGGACAAACCCCGAGTTTTTGGGGGGGTCCCGAGAGTTTTTGGGGAGTTTTTCGGGTGGGTCCCGAGAGTTTTTGGGGGAGTTTTTGGGGGGGTTCCGGCCCGACCCACCCCGTCCCGCCGCTGGAACCGGCCCGGCCATCCGGGCTCCTCCCCTCCCCCCACCTCCCCGCCCCCCCCCCCAATTCCTGGAGCGGCCCCAGGGCCCGGCCCCCGCCCCCCCCCCCCCCTCAATCCCAGCGCCATCCCAGGCGGCCGCGGGGCCGCGCGAGCCCGGCGGGATCCCCCCAAAAACACCCGAGGGGACCCCGCACCCGCCAGGCCTCTGCGGGACACCCCCCTCCCCAAAAGGGACCCCTCGGCCTCTCTCTCCGGGCTGGGCGGCGCGGCCGGAGAGGGGACAGACAGACAGACAGACAGACAGACGGGATCTCCCCCCTTCCCCGTCCCGAGGGGCGGGCGGGACCCTTGCGAGGCTCCGGGAGCCCCCCCGAGGGGTCTCCAGCGGCCGGGACCCCCCCCCCACAAGGGATCGGAGCCCTCGGTGGGCGCGGGGTCGGGCCGGGGTCTCTCGGGGGTCTCTCGGGGGTCTCGGGGGCAGCATGTGGAGCTTGGGGGGGCTCTGGGCGGTGCTGGCGGCGCTGGCGGCGCTGGGGGGGCGCGGGGGGGGCGCGGCCGTGGCCCGGGAGCGCTTCAAGGTGGTCTTCGCCCCCCTGATCTGCCGGAGGACGTGTCTGAAGGGGCTGTGCCGCGACTCGTGCCAGCCCGGCTCCAACATGACCCTGATCGGCGAGAACGGGCACGCGGCCGACACGCTGACCGGCTCCGGCTTCCGAGTGGGTGAGTGGCACCGGGGGACAAGGGGACAGCCATGGGGACACCGGGACTGGGATTGGAACAGCCATGGGAGCACTGGGACAGGGATGGGAACGGCCACGGGGACAGGGACAGCCTGACCGGCTCCGGCTTCCGAGTGGGTGAGTGGCACCGGGGGACGGGGACATGGGGACAGCCATGGGGACACCGGGACAGCCACCGGGACACCGGCTCCGGCTTCCAAGTGGGTGAGTGACACGAGGACAGGGATGGGGACACCGGGACAGGAATGAGGACACAAGGACAGGGATGGGGACACAGGGACAGGGACACCCTGACCGGCTCCGGCTTCTGAGTGGGTGAGTGGCACCGGGACACGGAGACAGGGACACGGGGACAGGGATGGCTCAGGTACGGGGACAGGGATGGGGGGCACGGGGACAGGGACACGGGGACGAGGATGGCTCAGGTACGGGGACAGGGATGGGGACACGGGGACGGGGACACGGGGACGGGGATGGCTCAGGTATGGGGACAGCGCTGGGACAGTGGTGAGGATGGGACAGGGTTGGGGACAGGGCCAAGTTGGGGACAGGGTTGGGGATAGGGGCAGGGATGGGGACACGGGGACAGGGATGGGGACACAGGCACAGGGACACCGTGACCGGGTCTGACTTCTGAGTGGGTGAGTGGCACCGCGACACGGGGACAGGGATGGGACAGGTGGGACAGGGATGGTGACAGGGCCGAGGTGGGGACAAGGACAGCGATGGGGTCAGCGGGGACGGGGCTGTGATGGCACCGGGACCGGGGAGGGACAGAGGCACCTGGGGGGCTTGGGGTGCTCTCAGAGGATTTGGGGGCTCTCCGGGGGTCTCGGTGAATTTGGGGCTCTCAGGGGGTCTCAGGATATTTGGGGGGCACTCCGGGGGTCTCGGGATGCTCTCAAGATATTTGAGGGCACTCTGGGGTCTCGGGGAATTCGGGGGTCACTCCGAGGGTCTCTGGGAATTCGGGGAGCACTCCGGGGGTCTCAAGATGCTCTCAGGATATTTGGGGGCACTCTGGGGTCTCGGGGAATTCGGGGAGCACTCCGGGGGTCTCAGGGGGTCTTGGAGGTCTCAGGGGAATTCGGGGATCACTCCGGAGGTCTCGGGGTATTCGGGGATCCCTCCGGGGGTCTCAGGGGAATCTGGGGGTCCCTGCGGGGGTCTCACCTCTCTCCCCCCCCGCAGTGGTGTGCCCCCTGCCCTGCATGAACGGCGGCCAGTGCAGCTCCCGCTCCCACTGCCTGTGCCCCCCCAACTTCACCGGCCGCTTCTGCCAGGTCCCCGCGGCCGGGGGGGGGTCTCGGACGGGAGGGGGCGGGGCCGGACCCCCCCCTCCGCCCCCCCCCGCGCCCCCCGACGCCCCCCCCGAGCCCGCCCCCGGCTCCAAGGTCGCCGTTTACGCCGTGCAGGTCATCGCCGATGGGCCGGGGGCGGCGGCGCCCCCCGAGCCCCCCCCGGGGGGTGCCCACGGTGGGGGGGGGCACGGGGGGGGCCACGGGGGGGGGCACGTCAGCCACGCCACCTTCGTCGTGCCCCTGGGGCCGGGGCACCACTCGGCTGAAGGTAAATAATGGGGGGGGGGGCTTGGGGGGCGTGGGGAGTTTGGGGGAGGTTCACGGGTTTGGGGGGCTCGGGGGGTTTGGGGGTGTTCGGGGTTTGAGGGGGGCTCTGGGATTTGGGTGGGGTCAGGGATTTGGGGGGCGCGGGGGGTTTGGGGGTCTCGGGGGTTTGGGGTTTGAGGGGGGTTCAAGGGTTTGGGGAGGCTCGGGGATTTGGGGGTTTAAGGGTTTGGGGGGTTCAAGGGTTTGGGGGGCTCGGAGGTTGGGGGGGTTCAGGGGTTTGGGGGGGGCTTGGGGATTTGGGGGGGCTCGGGGGTTTTGGGGGTCTCGAGGATCTGGGGGGGCTCGGAGGATCTGGGGGGGTTCGGGAGGTTGGGGGGGTTCGGGGGGTTTGGGGGGGCTCAGGGATTTGGGGGTGTTCAGAGGGGTTGGGGAGTTCGGGAGGTTTGGGGGGCTCGGGGGGCTCGAGGATTTGAGGGGGCTCAGGGGTTTAGGAGGTTTGGGGGGTTTGGGGGGCTTGGGGGGTTTGGGGGGCTCGGGGGTTTGCGGGGCTGGGGGTGCCAAATTTTGGGATTCGGGGGGCCCTGGGGTCCCGGATTTTGGGGTTTGGGGGATCCCGGATTTTGGGGCTCGGGGGGGTGCCGGGTTTGGGGACTTCTGGGGGGGGTCCTGGGGTGCCGGAATTTGGGGTTTTGAGGGTCCCAGGTACCGGATTTTGGGGTATATGGGGTCCCGAATTTCGAGGTTTTGGGGGGGTTCTGGATTTCGGGGTTTTGGGGGGTCCCGGATTTCGGGGTTTTTGGGGGTGCCGAATTTCGGGGTTTGGGGGTTTCTGGATTTCGGGGTTTTGGGGGGTCCCGGATTTCAGGGTTTTGGGGGGTCGTGGATTTCGGGGTTCAGGCGGTCTCGGATTTTGGGGTTTGGAGGGTCCCGTGTCCCAGATTTTGGGGGTTCCGGATTTTGGGGTTCGGGGGGAGTCCCAGGTCCCGGATTTTGGGGTTCAGGGGGTCCCGGCTCCCTGATTTCGGGGTTCTCGGGGGGCTCCCCAGTTCCGTGCTTCGGTTGGGTGCCATCTCCCTGTGCCCCCAGCCCAGGTGCCCCCTCCCCTGGTGAACGTGCGGGTCCATCACCCCCCCGAGGCCTCGGTGCAGGTTCACCGCATCGAGCCGCGCCCCCCCGAGGGGGCTCCCCGGGCCGGGGGGGGGCTCCTGGCGCACCCCGCGGGCAGCAAACCCCCCGCGCCCCCCCGGCCCCACACCCACAAACCGCTGGGCCGCTGCTTCCAGGACACCCTGCCCAAGCACTCGGTGAGGGGGGGGTGGCGAAATTTGGGGGTCCCGGGGGTGTTCAGGGGTTCGGGGGGCTCGGAACCCCCGAGTTTTGGGGGGTTTTGGGGGTGTTTTGGGGGTTTTAGGGGTGTTTTGGGGTGCTGAACCCTTCCCCAGCTCAGTGACTGCCCAAGCACTCGGTGAGGGGGGGCAGAAATTTGGGGGTCCCGGGGGTGTTCGGGGGTTCGGGGGGCTCGGAACCCCCGAGTTTTGGGGGGCTTTGGGGGTGTTTTGGGGGTGTTTTGGGGGTTTTAGGGGTGTTTTGGGGTGCTGAACCCTTCCCCGGCTCAGTGACTGCCCAAGCACTCGGTGAGGGGGGGGCAGAAATTTGGGGGTCCCGGGATCTTCAGGGTCGGAGTTTGGGGGTGTTTTGGGGGTTCCAGGGGGTGTTTGATGTGTTTTAGGGGTGTTTTGGGTGGGATTTAACCACCCCAAAACAATGAACCCCAGTGACTGCCCAAGCACTCGGTGAGGGGGGGGGTGCAAATTTGGGGGTCCCGAGGGTGTTCAGGGGTTTGGGGGGAGGGTCGGAACCCCCGAGTTTTGGAATGGTTTGGGGGTTTTAGGGGTGTTTTGGGGTGGAATTTGCATTCCCGGGGGTGTTTTGGGGTGCATTTGGAGTCCCGGGGGTGTTTTGGGGTGGGTTTGGGGTGCATTTGGGGTCCCGGGAGTGTTTTAGGTTGGATTTGGGTCCCCTGAGATATTTTGGGGTAGGATTTCCATTCCCGGGGATATTTTGGGGTGGGTTTGGTTTCTCGGGGGTGTTTTGGGGTCCCCTGGGATATTTTGGGGTAGGATTTCCATTCCCGGGGATATTTTGGGGTGGGTTTGGTTTCTCGGGGGTGTTTTGGGGTGGGTTTGGTTTCTCGGGGGTGTTTTGGGGTTCCCGAGGGTGTTTTGGGGTGCTGACCCCCCCGTGCCCCCCCAGTGCGGCAGTAACCCCCTGCCCGGGCTCACCAAGCTCGAGGATTGCTGCGGCAGCATCGGCAGCGCCTGGGGACAGAGCAAATGTCACAAATGTCCCCACCTGCAGCAGGGTGAGAGGGGAACCCCCACCCCGGGACCCCCCCCCACATTAGTCAGGGACACCCCCAGAACCCCTCAGACCCCCCCAAAACCCCCAGACCCCTCCAGGACTACCCAGGAACCCCCCAAACCTCTGCGGGATTTCCCCAGAACTCCCCAAGACCACCCAAAACCCCCCCAAGAACCCACCCTGAACCCCCAGACCCCCCCCAGGTCCCCCCCAAACTCCTCTAGACCTCCCCAGAACGACCCCAGAGCCCCCCAAACCCCCCAGAACCACCCCAAGAACCCCCGAGACCACCCCAGACCCCCCCAAGAACCTCCTAAAACCCCCCCACAACTCCCCAAGACCCCCTAAAACCCCCCCAGACCCCTCCAGGACCACCCAGGACCACCCAAACCCCCCCCCAGGACCCCCCAGACCATCTCAGAAGGACCCCAGACCGCCCGCAGGAATCCCCCCAAAACCCCCCCAGACCCCCCAAAACCTCCGCAGACCCTCCCAGAACCCCCAGGACCCCCTAAACACCCCCAGAACCCCCCCAGGTGCCCCCAAGACCCCTCCCAGACCACCCCAGCCTAAAACCGAGCCCTCCCCCCCCCCAAATGTGCTCCGGACCCCCCCCCGGTGCCCCCCCCCCGGTTCTGGGGGTGACCCGGGGGGGTCTCGGGGCTGTTTCAGGTTCGGGGTCCCCGAAAGCGTCGCGGGGGGAGCGCGGGGGGGGCGACTGCCCCCAGGGCTACAAACGGCTCAACAGCTCCCACTGCCAGGGTAGGGGGCTCGGGGGGCTATGGGGGGGTCTGGGGGGCTTGGGGGGGTCTGGGGGGTTTTGGGGGGGTCCTGAACGGGTTCCTGGGGGGTTCTTGTGGGGGTTCTGGGGGAGTCTGGGGGGTCCTGGGTGGGTTCCTGGGGGGTTTTGTGTGGGGCTGTTGGGGAATGAGGGGTGGGGGGCACAGGGGGTGGGGGGACACCTGTGAGTGTGTAACAGGTGGGCACAGGGCTGGCACATGGCCAGGGGAGTGTGGGGGGGGTCAGGTGTGTTCACACCTGTGTGACACCTGTGCCACACCTGGATCACACCTGTACCACATCTGTGCCAGGTGTGTTCTACCTGTGCCACACCCGTGCCATACCCAGCTCAGGTGTGCCACACCCACCTCAGGTGTGCCATACCTGTGCCCTACCCAGCTCAGGTGTGCCATACCCAGTTCAGGTGTGCCGTACTCAGCCCAGGTGTGCCATACCTGTGCCATACCCAGCTCAGGTGTGCCATACCCAGCCCAAGTGTGCCATACCTGGCTCAGGTGTGCCATACCCAGCCCAGGTGTGCCATACCTGTCCCAGAAGTGCCATACCTGGCTCAGGTGTGCCATACCCAGCTCAGGTGTGCCATACCCAGCCCAGGTGTGCCATACCTGGCTCAGGTGTGCCATATCTGTGCCATACCCAGCTCAGGTGTGCCATACCCGTGCCATACCTGTCCCAGGTGTGCCATACCCAGCCCAGGTGTGCCATACCTGTCCCAGGTGTGCCATGCCTGGCTCAGGTGTGCCCTTACCTGTGCAGACATTAACGAGTGTGCCCTGCCCGGCGTGTGCCAGCCCGGCGAGTGCCGCAACACCCAGGGCAGCTTCCGCTGCTCCTGCTCGGCCGGGCACGTGCTGGGGCCCTCCCGGAGCCAGTGCCTGCGTAAGGGGGGCACGGGGGGGTTTGGGGGGGTCCTGGGGGGTCTATGGGGGTCTGGGAGATTCTGGGGCTCCTCGGGGTCTTAAGGGGGTTCTGGGGGTCTTGGAGGGTTCTGGAAATCCTGGGGGCTTTGGGAAACCTGGGGATTCTGGAGGGTTCTGGGTTATTTTGGGGAGGGGTCTCTGGGTATTTTGGGGAGGGATCTCTGAGGCTCTATCCCCCTCCCCAGCGGAGCCGGGCAAGGAGCGCGGTCTCTGTTTCCGCCTGGTCTCTGGGTATTTTGGGGAGGGGTCTCTGGGGTATTTTGGGTTACTCTGGGGGGGGTCTCTGGGTATTTTGGGATATTTTGGGGAGGGGTCTCTGGGGTATTTTGGGTTATTTTGGTGGGGGGGTCTCTGAGGTCTCCATCCCCTCCCCAGTGGAGCCGGGCGAGGAGTGGGGTCTCTGTTTCTGCCTGGTCTCTGGGTATTTTGGGGAGGGGTCTCTGGGGTATTTTGGGTTATTCTGGGGAGGGGCCTCTGGGTATTTTGGGGAGGGGTCTCTGGGTATTTTGGGTTACTCTGGGGGGGGGTCTCTGGGTATTTTGGGATATTTTGGGGAGGGGTCTCTGGGGTATTTTGGGTTATTTTGGTGGGGGGGTCTCTGAGGCCTCCATCCCCTCCCCAGCGGAGCCGGGCGAGGAGCGCGGTCTCTATTTCTGCCTGGTCTCGGGGTTATTTTGGGGAGGGGTCTCTGGGTATTTTGGGTTATTCTGGGGAGGGGTCTCGGGGTATTTTGGGGAGGGGTCTCTCAGTGTCCTGTCCCCCTCCCCAGCGGAGCCGGGCGAGGAGCGGGGTCTCTGTTTCCGCCTGGTCTCGGGCTCCCAGCAGTGCCAGCACCCGCTGCCCACCCGCCTGACGCGGCGCACCTGCTGCTGCAGCGTGGGCAAGGCCTGGGGGGGGCGCTGCCAGCGCTGCCCCCCCGACGGAACCGGTAACGGGGGGCTGGGGGGTCTGAGGGGGTCTGCACCCCCTGATGGAACCGGTAACGGGGGGCTGGGGGGTCTGAGGGGGTCTGCACCCCCTGATGGAACCGGTAACGGGGGGCTGGGGGGTCTGAGGGGGTCTGCACCCCCTGATGGAACCGGTAACGGGGGGCTGGGGGGTCTGAGGGGGTCTGCACCCCCTGATGGAACCGGTAACGGGGGGCTGGGGGGGTCTGAGGGGGTCTGCACCCGGGGGGAATTGGGGGGCTGCTGACAGCGCTGTCCCCCCAATGGAATTGGTTCAGGGGGTCTGGGGGGGGTTCTGGGGGGGCTTCACCCTCTGATGGAACCGGTACGGGGGGCTGGGGGGGGTCTGAGGGGGTCTGCACCCCCTGATGGAACCGGTACGAGGCTGTTTGGGGGGGGTTTGGGGGGCTGCTGACAGCGCTGTCCCCCCAATGGAATTGGTACAGGGGGTCTGGGGGGGGTTCTGGGGGGGCTTCACCCCCTGATGGAACTGGTACGGGGGGGCTGGGGGGCACTGCCCCCCCAATGGAACTGGTGTGAGGGGATTTGGGGGGTCTGGGGGGGGTTCTGGGGGGGCTTCACTCCCTGATAGAACCGGTATGGGGGGGTTTGGGGGTCTTTGGGGGTGGTCTCTGCCCCTGACAGTGCCAGTTTTTGGGTCTGGGGGGTTTTGGGGGGGTCGCTGCCGCCCCAACAGCCCCGTTTTGTGGGGGTGAGGGCAGTTTGGGACCCCCTCTGTGCTCCCCCAAATCCGCCCGGTGGGTCTGGCGTCTCTGGGCCCTCCCAACCCAGGGACAGCCGTGGCCACGTTCAGGGATTGGGGAGAGCTTGGGGGGGCCCATCCCGGTCTGGGGGTCCCACCTCGGTCCGGGGGGGTCCCACCTCGGTCTGGGGGTACCCCCTGACCCCCCTGTGCCCCCCCAAATCCTCCCCAATGGGTCTGGGGTCGCCGAGCCCTTCCCACCCAGTGGATTCATTCAGGGGATTGGGGGGAGCTGGGGGGTCCAGGGCAGTTCGGGGTGCCCTATCCCGGTCTGGGGGGTCCTACCTTGATCTGGGGGTCCCATCCCGCTCCTGGGGGTCTCATCCCGGTTTGGGGGTGCCCCCTGGCCCCCCCGTGCCCCCCCCCAGCCGCGTTCAAGGCCATCTGCCCGGCGGGGAAGGGGTACCACGTGCTGACCTCGCACCAGACGCTCACCATCCAGGGCGAGAGCGACTTCACGCTGCACATCCACCCCGACGGGACCCCCCCGCGACCCCCCCCGCCCGCCCCCAGCCCCGCGCCGCCCGACGCGGCCCCGCCGCCAGGTGGGGCACGGACCCCAGACCCAAATCCGCACCCTAAAATGTCCCCTCACCCAAATACGGAGCCCAAAATATCCCCAACCCACCCCAAAATGTCCTCCCCCACAACCCGGACCCCAAAAATGTTTCATCATCCCTCCACCCCAGACCCCAAAATGTTCCCCTTCCCCAAACCTGGACCCCAAAATATTCCCCCTCCCCAAATCCGGACCCCAAAATGTCCCCAACCCACCCCAAACCCGGACCCCAAAATGTCCCCAACCCTCCCCAAATCCGGACCCCAAAATGTCCTCCTCCACGACCCGGACCCCAAAAATGTTTCATCATCCCTCCACCCCAGACCCCAAAATGTTCCCCCTCCCCAAACCTGGACCCCAAAATGTCCCCCCCACCCAAATCCAGACCCCAAAATGTCCCAAAACCCGGACCCAAAAATGTCCCATCCCCGGACCCCAAAATGTCCCCATCCCCAACCCTGGACCCCAAAATGTCCCATCCCTGGACCCCAAAATGTCCCCGTCCCCAACCCTGGACCCCAAAATGTCCCATCCCTGGACCCCAAAATGTCCCCATCCCCAACCCTGGACCCCAAAATGTCCCCGTCCCCCCCTTCACCCGGTCCTTGTCCCCTGCTTGCCATGGCCCTGTGATGCCCCCACAATGTCCCTGTGACCACCCCCCCCATATCCCTGTAGCCCCCCCAATTCCTCTGGGGTCCCCCCATTTCCTTTTGATCCCTCCCATGTCCCAGTGACCCCCCAATGTCCCCAATCCCCCCCCAATGTCCCTCACCCCCCCAATGTCCCCTCCCATGTCCCTGTGACCCCCCCAATGTCCCCAGCCCCCCCTGACCCCCCTGTTTTGTGTGTCCCCCCCCCGCCCCACGGTGGGGGGGTCAGTTTGGGGTCTCAGCGCCCCCTCCCCCCCCGCAGCTGGGACCCCCCCGGCCATGGTGAGTGGGGGAGGGGACATTGGGGGGGGGGGGGGGGACGGACATTGTGGGGGGATATTGGGGGGGGGACATTGGGGGGAGGCGACATTGGGACGGGACATTCGGGGGGACATTGGGGGGGACATTGGGGGGATATTGGGGGGACATTGAGGGGGGAAATGGGAGGACATTGGGGGGGACATTGGGGGGGACATTGAGGGGGAAAATAGGGGGGCATTGGGGGGGACATTGGGGGGGACATTGGGGTGGACAAGCATGAAGGGGAGGGGGCTGGGGGCGCTGGGAGGGTTTGGGGGAATGGGAGGGGGGACAGAGGGGACAGAGGGGACAGACGGACACGGTGCCCCCCCCCAGCTGCCGGTGTTCGGGAGCCCCTCGGAGGAGCAGGGCCTGGAGCAGCCCCCGGGGAGCAGCGACCCCCCCCCGTACCCCGGTAAGGGACATGGGGGGGACATGGGGGGACAATTTGGAGACAGGGCAGGGACATTTTGGGACACTTTGGGGACACTTCAGGGACAGTTTGGGGGCACTTTGGGGACATTTATGGGGACAGATTGGGAACATTTTGGGGACATTTTGGGCACACTTCAGGGATATTTATGGGGACAGTTCAGGGACAAGGACAGTACGGGGACACACACCAGGATGAAGAAGAGGACATGCCCATGGCGAGCAGAAGGGGTTGGGGACAGTTTGGGGACAAGAAAGAGAGCAGAGACGGGGACAGGGACAGGGACAGGATGGGGTGGGCTGGGGAGGGGGGGGGTGTGTACCCATCCTGTCCCCACTGTCCCCATCCTATCCCCTCGCTGTCCCCACCCTGTCCCCTCACTGTCCCCGCTGTCCCCACCCTGTCCCCTCACTGTCCCCGCTGTCCCCGCCCTGTCCCCTCACTGTCCCCACCCTGTCCCCTCACTGTCCCCGCTGTCCCCACCCTGTCCCCACCCTGTCCCCTCACTGTCCCCGCTGTCCCCAGCGCTCCTGGCCCGCCCCACGCCGGCCCCGCTCTGGCGGCTGCCCCCGGAGCAGCTGACGCGCAGCGCGGCCGAGATCGCGCCCACCCAGGTCACCGGTGAGAGACCCCCGGGACCCCCCAACACCCCCCGGGACCCCTCAATCCCCCCGGGACCCCCGGGACTCTGCTGGGATCCCCCAACACCCCAAGATCCCATTGCGACCCCTCCAGACCCCCCAAATCCCATTGAGACCCCCAAGGTCCCATTGGGACCCCCTCCAACACCCCCAAATCCCATTGGGAACACCCTCCAACACCCCCAAATCCCACTGGGATCCCCAAGGTCCCATTGAGACCCTCAAGATCCCCTTGGGACCCCCTCCAGCACCCCCAAAGCTCCCATTGGGACCCCCCCAGCACCCCCAGATCCCATTGACATCCCCAAATCCCATTGAGACCCTCAAGATCCCATTGGGGACCCCTCCAGCATCCTGAAATCTCCTTTGGGACCCCCCAAATCCCATTGGGAACCCCTGCAGCAGCCCCAAATCCCTTTGAAACCCCCCCAAACCCCATTGGGACCCCCTGCAACACCCCCAAACCCCATTGAGACCCCCCCAAATCCCCTTTGGGACCCCCTTGGGACCCCCGAGGTCTCCCGGGGTGACCCCAAAATCTGCCGACCCCCCCCAACAGAGACGGACGAGTGCAAACTGAACCGGAACATCTGCGGGCCCGGGGAGTGCGTGATGGGCCCGGGGGGGTACAGCTGCCTCTGCTTCCCGGGGTACCGCTGGCACCCCCAGCGCCGCTACTGCACCGGTACGGACACACGGACACGGGATGGACACGGGGACATGGGGACAGACACACGGACACGGGACGGACATGGGGACAGCCACACAGACACAGGGACAGACACACAGACACACGGGGGGGTGCAGCTGCCTCTGCTTCCCGGGGTATCGCTGGCACCCCCAGCGCCGCTACTGCACCGGTACGGACACACGGACACGGGACGGACACACAGACACGGGATGGACACGGGGACATGGGGACAGACACACAGACACAGGGACAGACACACAGACACACGGGGGGTGCAGCTGCCTCTGCTTCCCGGGGTACCGCTGGCACCCCCAGCGCCGCTACTGCACCGGTAGGGACGGACAGACGGACAGGGGGACAGACATGGGGACATGGGGACACCGGGGAGGGTCAGAGGGTCACACACACGGTGACACACCTGTGACACACCTGTGCAGACGTGAACGAGTGCGAGGCGGAGCCGTGAGGGGCTGGGGGGGTCAGAGTGTCACACACACACTGACACACCTGTGACACACCTGGTGACACACCTGTGATACATCTGGTGACACACCTGTGACACACATGATGACACACCTGGTGACACACCTGTACACACCTGCACACACCTGTGACACACCTGCACACACCCGCACAGACGTGAATGAGTGCGAGGCGGAGCCGTGTAGGGCTAAGGGGGTCACACACACAGTGACACATGGTGACACACCTGTGACACACCTGCACACACCCGCACAGACGTGAACGAGTGCGAGGCGGAGCCGTGCGGCGCCGGGCGCGGCGTGTGCATGAACACCGGCGGCTCCTACACCTGTCACTGTCACCGCGGCTTCCAACTGCGCCTGCACAAGGGACTGCGCACCTGTGCAGGTACCGGGGACACGGGGATGGGGACACGGGGATGGGGACACGGGGATGGGGACACGGGGACACGGGGATGGGGACACAGGACACAGGGGACACGGGGATGGGGACACGGGGATGGGGACACGGGGATGGGGACATGGGGATGGGGACACGAGGATGGGGACACAGGGATGGGGACATGGGACACAGGGGACATGGGGATGGGGACACGGGGATGGGGACACGGGACACAGGGGACACGGGGAGGGGTTGGGGACAAGGAACATGGCACAGGGGTGGGGACATGGAATGGGAGGTTGGGGCAGTGCATAGTGTTGGGGACAGGGTTGAGGACATGGGAAGGGGTTGGGGACAGGGTACAGGGTTGGGACATGTTTGGGGACAGGGTTGGGGACATGGGATGGCGTTGGGGACAGTATTGGGGACAGGGGACGGGGCTGGGGATACAGGACAGGTTTGGGGACACTTCCCGGGGTTGGGGACAAGGGACAGGGCTGGGGACCCTGGCTGGGGCTGGGGACATGAGACAGGCTTGGGAACACTGCCCAGGGTGAGGGACAGGGGACAAGCTTGAGGACATGGTTGGGTTCGAGTTTGGGGACATGGGATGGAGTTGGGGGACACTGCCTGGGGTAGGGGACAGGGGTGGGAACAGGACTGGGGACAGGGGACAAGGATGGGGACATGGGACGGGGTTGGGGACACTGTCTGGGGTTGGGGACACTGCCCGGGGTTGGGGACAGGGCCGGTGACCCCCCGTGTCCCCGCAGACATCGACGAGTGCGCCAAGGGTGACGTGTGCGGGGACGGTGGCACCTGCTCCAACGTGCCCGGCCACTACAAGTGCGAGTGTCACCCGGGCTACCGGCGCAAGGGCTCGCGGCCACCGCTCTGCGAAGGTGACACCGGGGTGGGGACACCGGGGTGGGGACAGGGATGGGGACAGGACACCTTGGAAGGAGATGGGGACACGAAGCCACCAGGGATGGAGACAGGGGGTGCTGTGGGGTGTCCCCCCAATATCCCCAATGTCCCTGATGTCCCCATTGTCCCCAGTGTCCTCCAACATCCCCAACGTCCCCATTGTCCCCTATGTCCCCAATGTCCCCAAAATGTCCCCAGTGTCCCCATTGTCCCTGATGTCCCCAATGTCCCCAAATGTCCCCAGTGTCCCCATTGTCCCTGATGTCCCCAATGTCCCCAAATGTCCCCAATCTCCCCAACATCCTCAATGTCCCCAATGTCCCTGACGTCCCCAAACATCCCCAACATCCCCAATATCCCCATTGTCCCCGATGTCCCCAAATGTCTCCAATGTCCCCAATATCCCCAATGTCCCCAAATGTCCCCAGACATCAACGAGTGCCTGGACGTGGGCACCTGCCCCGACTCCAAGTGTGAGAATCAGCCTGGGGGCTTCGTGTGCACCCCCTGCCCCCCCGGCTACCGCGGCCTCAACGGCGCCTGCATCGGTCAGCACCCCCAGGGACACCCCAAAACACCCCGGGACACCCCAAAAACCCCGAGAACCTCCAAAAATGCCCGCAATCCCCCCCCAAACCCCTAAACCCTTGGGGTACCCCAAAAAACCTCCTGGGATACCCCAAAACTGCCCCAAAACCCTGGGACACCCTAAAATCTCTGGGATCCCTCAAATTCCTCCCAGGATCCCCCAAAATCCCTCGGGATACCCCAAACCTCTGGGATACCCCAAAACCTCCTGAGATCCCCCAAAACCACCATGGGACACCCCCAAAACTCCTGGGATCCCCCAAAACCTCTGGGATCCCCCCAAAACCACCCTGGGACGCCCCAAACTCCTCTGGGATTCCCTCAAAACCACTCTGGGACCCCGCCAAACCCTCCTGGGATCCCCCCAAAAGCCCCCTGGGATCCCCCAAACTCCTCTGAGACACCCCAAAAGCACCCTGGGATCCCCAAAACCACCCTGGGACACCCCAAAGTCCTCCAGGACCCTTCCAAAATCCCTCAGGACCCCCCAAACCTCTGTGACACCCCAAAACCACCCTGGGATCCCCAAAAACCCCTGGGACCCCCCAAAACTCCCACCCAGGACCCCCTCCCCTGCCCCAAACCCCCCAAAACTCCCCCTTAGGGACCCCCCCCCCACCCCAGACCCCCCAAAACTCCCTCCCAGGACCCCCCGCACCCCCCCCCAACCCCAACCTTGGGACCCCCCTCGCCCCAAACCCCCCAAAACTCCTTCCCCACCCCCTCAGACCCCCCAAAACTCCCCCTTGGCACCCCCTCCACACCCCAGACCCCCCCCTGGGACCCCTCCTCAAAGCTGGGGTCTCACTGGGGGTCCCCCAGACGTGAACGAGTGCGAGGCCGGGGGTCTCTGTGCCGGGGGGGGCTGCGTGAACACCCCCGGATCCTACAAGTGCCAGTGCCCCCCCGGGCTGCAGCCGGCGCGGGACCCCCCCCGCTGCCAGGGTACCCCAAAAACGGGGGGGGGGTCGGGGTTGGGGGTTGGGGGGATTTTAGGGGTGGATCTGGAGGGGTTGTTGGGGTTTGGGGGGGCTTTGGGGGTTTATTGGGGTCTGGGTCTGGGGGGTTATTGAGGTTTGGGGTTTGGGGGGGCTTGGGGGAGTTTTAGGGGTTTGGGGGGCTCTGGGGGGGTCCCAGAGGATTGGGGGTCAGTGGGGTCTGGGGGGTTTTGGGGGCGCAGGGGTTGGGGGTCGTTGAGGTTTGGGGGTTTTGGGGGGTTATTGGGGTCTGGGGGTGGATCTGGGGGGGCTCAGGGGGTTGGGGGTCAATGGGATCTGGGGGGTTTGGGAGTTTGGGGGGCTCTGGGGGGGCTCAAGGGGTTGGGGGTCAGTGGAGTCTGGGGGGTTTCTGGGTCTGGGGGGCTCTGGGGGGGTTTAAGGCTTGGGGGTCAGTGGGGTCTGGGGGTGGATCTGGGGGGGCTCTGGGGATTGGTGGGGTCTGGGGGCGGTTTAGGGGTTGGGGGGTCGGCAGGGTTTGGGTCTGGATCTGGGAGGATTATCGGGGTCTGGGGGGGCTCAGGGGGTTGGGGGTCGTTGGGGTCTGGGGGGGCTTTGGGGGGGTTATTGGAGTCTGGGGGGGTCTGGGAGTTATTGGGGTTTGGGGAGCTCTGGGGGGGTTTTAGGGGTCTGGGGTCAGTGGGATCTGGGGTGATTATTGGGATCTGGGGGGGTTCTGGGGGGGTTATTGGGGTTTGGGGGTGGATCTGGGGGATTTTTGGGTCTGGGGGAGCTTTGGGTGGGTTATGGGGTTTGGGGGGGGTCTCACCCCCCCCTCCCCAGACATCGACGAGTGCGAGTTCGCGGCCGCCTGCGTTGGGGGCGACTGCGTGAACACGGCGGGGTCCTACCGGTGCCTGTGCCCCCCCGGGTACGCGCTGCTGCACGGCCGCCGCTGCCAGGGTGAGACCCCCGAGAGACCCCCGCCCCAAATAAACCCCAAACCAGACCGAAAACAGCCCTAAAACCTGCTCAAAACAGCCCCGGATAAACCCCAAACCAGCCCCCCCAGGTACGCGCTGCTGCACGGCCGCCGCTGCCGGGGCGAGACCCCCGAGAGACCCCCAAAACAGCCCGAGACCCCTGCGCCAAATAAACCCCAAAACAGCGCCAAAATCCCCACGAAACAGCCCCAAAACATCCCCCCCCCAAAAAAACCCCAAACAGCCCCAAAATAGCCCCTAGAAAGCCCAAACAAGCCCCTAAAACGCCCCAACCGCCCCCCAAAAAAACCAAAAAAGCCCCGAAAAACACCCTAAGCAGCCCCCAAAACCCCCCAAAAAGCCCAAAAACAACCCCAAAACAGCCACCCAAAAGCCCCCCAAAACAGCCCCATAAAAGCCCTAAAGAATATCCCACAAAGAGCCCAAAAAAACCCCCAAAACAGCCCTCAAAAAAACCCCAAAAATCCGCCAAAAAAGCCCCTAAACAGCCTCAAATCCCCCCAAAGCACCCCCAAAAAAGCCCCAAAACAACCCCAAGAAACCCCCCAGGTGCGCACAGCCTGGGGTGGGGGTGTGAAGCCCCCTCCCCACGATACCAGGAGGTCTTTGAGGGGTTTTTTTGGGGGGTCTTTCTGATCCCCCCCCCCCCCCAGACATCGACGAGTGCGCGCTGGACCCGGGGCTGTGCCCCCCGCCCGGCACCTGCACCAACCTCGAGGGCTCCTTCAGCTGCCGCTGCCCCCCCGGGCTGGCCCCCAGCCCCGACGGCCGCCGCTGCCTCCGTGAGGGGGGGTCGGGGGCTGGGTGGTCCCTGGGGGGGTTTGGGGGGAGTTTTGAGGGGTTTTGGGGGTTTCTGTGTGGGTTTTGGGTCTGGGGGTCCTTCAGCTGCCGCTGCCCCCCCGGACTCACCCCCAGCCCCGACGGCCGCCGCTGCCTCCGTGAGGGCCGGGGGGGGCACGGAGGGGTTCTGGGGGGGCTTCTCGAGGGTCTGGGGGCGTCCCTGAGGGTCTTTGGGGGTTCCTGAAGGTCTGGCGGCGTCCCTGAGGGTCTGGGGGTGTCCCTGAGGGTCCGGGGTGTCCTTGAGAGTTTGGGGGTGTCCTTGAGGGTCTTTGGGGGTTCCTGAGGGTCTGGGGGGTTCCTGAGGGTCTGGGGGTGTCCCTGAGGGTCCGGGGGTGTCCATGAGGGTCTGGCGGTGTCCCTGAGGGTCTTTGGGGGTTCCTGAGGGTCTGGGGGTGTCTCTGAGGGTCCGGGGGTGTCCCTGAGGGCCTTTGGGGGTTCCTGAGGGTCTGGGGGTGTCTCTGAGGGTCCGGGGGTGTCCCTGAGGGCCTTTGGGGGTTCCTGAGGGTCTGGGGGTGTCTCTGAGGGTCCGGGGGTGTCCTTGAAGGTCTGGGGGTGCCCCTGAGGGTCTTTGGGGGTTCCTGAAGGTCTGGGGGTGTCCATGAGGGTCTGGGGGTGTCCTTGAAGGACTTTGGGTGTTCCAGAGGGTCTGGGGGGGTTCCTGAGGGTCCGGGGGTGTCCATGAGGGTCTGGCGGTGTCCCTGAGGGTCTGAGAGTGTCCCTGAGGGCCTTTGGGGGTTCCTGAGGGTCTGGGGGTGTCTCTGAGGGTCTGGGGGTGTCCTTGAAGGTCTGGGGCTGCCCCTGAGGGTCTTTGGGGGTTCCTGAAGGTCTGGGGGTGTCCTTGAGGGCCTGGGGGTGTCCTTGAGGGCCTTGGGGTGTTCCTGAAGGTCTGGGGGTGTCCCTGAGGGTCTGGCGGTGTCCCTCAGGGTCTGTGAGGGTTCCTGAGGGTCCCAGGGAACTCTGCACCTCAAAGGGGGGGAATGGGGTCAGTTCTAGAAGGTTCTTTCTATCTCTGTGTGGCGTGGAGGCGCATACCCGCAACTTTGCGGGATTTAGGGGATCCCTGATTCTCTGGGGGTGCTCTGAGGGCATCTTTGGGGTCCCCATCAACCCCTTGTCCCCCATTTGCCAGCCCGGGACCCCCCCGCGCCACGCAAGGAGTGTTACCTGAGCCTGGAGCTGCCCGCCTTCTGCGACGCCGTGCTGGGCACCAACGTGACGCGGGGCGAGTGCTGCTGCTCTGTGGGGGCAGGATGGGGGGACCTGTGCGAGGTGTACCCGTGCCCCCTGCCCTCCTCAGGTACGCGCGGGGGTCCCCGGAGCCCCGAGACCCCCTTTGGAGCTCGGGTTTGGGGGGTTTGTGGGGCTGGAGCGACCCTTCCTCACCTCATCGCTCATGGGCCGCTCATGGGAAAAGGGGGGACACCGAGGGTGGGTTGGGGTCACCAGGGGTGGGTGGGGGTCCCGAGGGTGGTCTGGGGGTCCCGAGGGTGTTCCGGGGGTTCAGGACCCCCTAAGACCCCATTTACAACCTAATTTTGGGGGGTTTGGGGGGAAATGGGGGGGTTGGACCGACCCTTCCCCACCCCATCCCCAGCGGGGTTTATGGGAAAGGGGGGACACCGGTGATGCTGTGGGGGTCCCAAGGGTGCTCTGGGGGTTCAGTACCCCCCCCCCCTTTGACGTTTTTTGCCCCCTCCCAGCCGAGTTCGTGGCGCTCTGTCCCGACGGGAGGGGTTTCATCCAGGACGACAACGGCCTCGACTACGGGGGGATCCCCGCGCACCGCGGTGAGAGCCTGGGACCCCCCCGTGTCCCCTCATGTCCCCCCCCCCGTGTCCCCTCATGTCCCCCCCCGTGTCCCCCCGTGTCGCCCCCATCCCCTGGGGCCGTTTCTGCAGCCCCCGTTTTTCCAAGGAAAACCCATTTTTCCCATTTTCCCCCCTGTTACTTCCCCCATTTTCCCTCCATTTTTACCTATTTTTCCCCCATTTTCCCCCCTATTTTTCTCCATATTTGCCCCCTGTTTTTCCCCTCCATTTTCTCCCTCTTTCCCCCCCTTCCTTCCCCCCTTTTTCCCCCCATTTCCCCCCCTCTGTTTTTCCCCATTTTCTCCCCGTTTTTCCTCCCTTCCCTCCCCATTTCCCCCTCCATTTTTCCCCTTTTTCCCCATTCTCCTCCTGTTTTTCTGCATTTTTTCCTCCCTGTTTTTCCCTCCATTTCCCCCCCTTTTTCCCCTCATTTCCCCCCCGTTTTCCCCCCTATTTTTTCCCATTTCCCCCATATTTTCCGCCCATTTTCCCCATTCCCCCCCCACCCCGTTTTCCCCCCATTTTCCCCATTTTCCCCCATCCCCTCCATCCGAGGGGGGCTGTCCCTTTCCCCCGGGGGTCTCCCGGACCCTGAGCCCCCTCCCCACGCCCGGGGGTCTCCTGAGCCCCCTCCCCACCCGCAGACATTGACGAGTGCGGCCTCTTCGGGGCCGAGATCTGCAAGGGCGGCAAATGCGTGAACACCCAGCCGGGCTACGAGTGCTACTGCAAGGCGGGCTTCGACTACGACAGCGCCCTGAGACAGTGCCTGGGTCAGGGGGGGTCCCTGGGGGGTCCTGGGGGCGTTCGGGGTCGGGGGGTGTCGGGGAGATTGGGGGGAGCCACGGGGAGAGAGCGGTGGGGTCTTGAAACAGCCTGGGGGCGTTGGGGGATTCTGGGGTGTTTGGGGGTCTCTGGGGTGTTAGGGGGGTCTCTGGGGTGTTTGGGGGGTCTCTGGGGGGGTCTTTGGGGTGTTTGGGGGTGCCTGTGTGTATTTAGGGGGTCTCTGTGTGTGTTTTGGGTGTCCCTGTGTGTATTTTGGGCGTCCTCGCGGTGTTTGGGATCCCCTCAATCCCGAGGGAATCCCTGCGAGTCCCCGCAGCTCCTGGTGGGTTTGGGGGATCCCGGGGCTTTTTGGGGGGGTCCCTGGGGTTGCTGCAGGTCCTGGGGATTTTGGGGGGGGTCCCTGTGTGTGTTTGGCGGTCCCTGTGTGTATTTCGGGGGTCCCTGGGGTGTTTTGGGGGTCCCCATGGTATTTGGGATCCCCACAATCCCGAGGAAATCCCTGGGAGTCCCCGCAGCTCCTGCCGGGCTTGGAGCGTCACAGAGGTTTTTGGGCGGGTCCTGGGGATTTTTTGGGGGGGTCCCAGGGGTTTTTGGGGGTCTTGACTCCCCAGAATCCCCCCCCCGCCCCCTCCCCAGACGTGGACGAGTGTCTGGACGAGTCCAACTGCGTGGACGGAGCGTGCGAGAACACGCGCGGCTCCTTCCGCTGCACCTGCGGGCCCGGAGCGCGCTACCACCCCGGGCTGCGGCGCTGCCTGCCCGGCCCCGAGCCCGGTGAGACCCCCGGGATGGGGGAGAGACCCCCGGGGTGGGCAATGGGGGGAGAGACCCCCGGGATACCCCCCAAAAACCGGGAACGGGGAGGGACCCCCGGGGCTCGGTACCACCCCGGGCTGCGGCGCTGCCTGCCCGGCCCCGAGCCCGGTGAGACCCCCGGGGATGGGGGAGAGACCCCCGGAATGGGGAGAAACCCCCGGGGTGGGCAATGGGGGGAGAGACCCTCGGGAATGGGGAGAGACCCCCGGGATGGGCAATGGGGAGAGACCCCCGGGATATCCCCCAAAAACCAGGAACGGGGAGGGACCCCCGGGAGTGGGGAGAGACCCCTGAAATGGGAAGAAACCCCTGGAATGGGGAGAGACCCCCGGAATTTGGGGTTTTTTTGGGGAGGGGTCCGGATGTCCCTGACCCCCCCCCCCCCCATTTCCCCCCCTCCAGATCGCCCCCCCCCTCCGGAGCGCCCCCCCCCGGAGCGCAGGGACGTGTGCTGGCAGCGCCGGGGGGACGAGGGGGTCTGTGGGGCGCCCCTCGGGGGGGGACCCCTGACCATGGACGAGTGCTGCTGCCGGGGGGGGGCGGGCTGGGGACCCCACTGCCGGCCCTGCGCCCCCCGGCCCCCAGGTCAGCAACGGGGGGGGGGGTTTGGGGGGGATTTGGGGGCTCATAGGGGAGATTTTGGGGGGATTTGGAGGGGACTGTAGGGTCCTAAGGGCTGGTTTAGGGGGATTTGAGGGGGTTTGGGGGGGGCTGCAGTTTCCTAAGGGGGGGCTTGAGGGGTGGTTGGGGAGTTTGAGGGATTCCAGGGGGGATTTGGGGGGTCCTGGGGGGATTTGGGGGGGGCTGTAGGGTCCTAGAGGGGATTTGGGGGGGTTTTTGGAGGGATTTGGGGTCCGAAGGGGGATTTGGGGGGTGCTATAGGGTCCTGAGGGGGGATTTGAGGGGAGGGGGTTTGGGGGTCCTGGATGACTCTATGGGGTCAGGGGTCCCTATGGGATCTCGGGGGGTCCCTATGGGGTCTGGGAGCTGATTTTGGGGGTCTCCCCCCCTCCCCCCAGGGCTGCCGTGCCCCCCCGTGCAGAGCGAGAGCAATTCCTTCTGGGACGTCAGCGCCCTCAGCCTGGGGGGGCCCCGCCGAGGTGGGACCCCAAAACTGACCCCCATTAACCCCCCTGGGATCCCCAAAACTGACCCCCCTTCAACATCCCCCTCCCCACAACCCCTGGGACCCCCAAAACTGACCCCCCCCTCAATATCCCCCTCCCCAAACTCACCCCCAAACCCCCCCCAACCTCAACCCCAGACCCCCAAAACTGCTCCCCCTTTTAACCCCCCAAACCCACCTGGGACCCCCATTAGCCCCCCCCTCCCGAGACACCCCTGGGACCCCCCCAAATTCACAACCGAGCCCCCAAACCTTGATCTTGAGCCCCTCCAACCTCTCCCTCCCCTCCCCAATTAAGGAGCCCAGACCCCCCCATTTGGGGTCTCCGTGCCCCCCTGACCCCTCTGAGTTGGGGTCCCTGTGCCCCCCAAACCTCTCAGAATTGGGGTCCCCCAGCCTCCCTGACCCCTCAGAATTGGGGTCCCCTTGTCTCCCAAACTCCTCTGATTTGGGGTCCCCCCGTGCCCCCCAGGTGAGGACAGCTCTGAGGAAGACTCCGCTGAGTGTCCCTGTCCCGGGGGGGTCCCCGGGCGCTGCCTCCGCTCCCCCCGGGGGGGCTGCGAGTGCCCCCCGGGCTTCCAGCCGGACCCCGCCCGCACCCGCTGCCTCGGTGAGACCCCAAAATCCCCCCAAAATCCCCCCCAAAATCCCCCCGAGTGCCCCCCGGGCTTCCAGCCGGACCCCGCCCGCACCCGCTGCCTCGGTGAGAGCCCAAAAATCCCCCCAAAAACCCCCCCAAACACCCCAAAACCCCCCGAGTGCCCCCCAGGCTTCCAACCGGACCCTGCCCATACCTGCTGCCTCGGTGAGACCCCAAAATCCCCCCAAAATCCCCCCCAAACACCCCAAAATCCCCCCGAGTGCCCCCCAGGCTTCCAGCCGGACCCCGCCCGCACCTGCTGCCTCGGTGAGAGCCCAAAATCCCCCAAAAACCCCCCCCAAACACCCCAAAATCCCCCCGAGTGCCCCCCGGGCTTCCAGCCGGACCCTGCCCGCATCCGCTGCCTCGGTGAGAGCCCCCCGAAAATGGGGACCCCCAAAAACCCCCCCAAACACCCCAAAACCCCCCGAGTGCCCCCCGGGCTTCCAGCCGGACCCCGCCCGCACCCGCTGCCTCGGTGAGACCCCAAAAATCCCCCCAAAAACCCCCCTGGGACCCCCCAAAACCCCCCGAGTGCCCCCCGGGCTTCCAACCGGACCCTGCCCGTACCCGCTGCCTCGGTGAGACTCCAAAATCCCCCCTGGGACCCCCAAAGTCCCCCCTGGGACCCCCCTGGAACTCCAACCCCCCCAGGACCGAGGGTTTTGGAGCGCTGGGAGGTGGGGACGGGGTCAGGACCCTCCTCACTCCTGGATTCCCCTAAATTTTGGGGATCCCCGGGCGGCTCTGGGGGTCTCCGCTGCCCACGGACAGCCCAGGGTGCCAGGGCTTTGTAGGGGGGGATTTTGGGGGGGGGTCCCAGGGGATTTTGGGGGTCCCAGGGGATATTTTTGTCCCTTATTGCCTCCCCATCTATTGAGATCCCCAGGGTGGGAATTTTGGGGTTCCATTAGGGAATATTGGGGGTTATTTTGGGGGTCCCTGACCTGTGTGTGTGTCCCATCCCTTCCCCAGATATTGACGAGTGTGGGGACCCCCGGGTGGGGAAATTTGGGGGTCCCAGGGGATATTTTTGCCCCTCCCTCCCCCCATATATCGATGAGTGCCATGGGGGGGGGGGGAATTTTTGGGGTTCCATTAGGGAATATTGGGGGTTATTTTGGGGGTTACTTTGGGGGTCCCTGACCTGTGTGCGTCCCCCCCCAGATATCGATGAGTGTCGGGACCCCCGGGGGGGTCCCCGCTGCCCCCGCGAGCGCTGCGTCAACACCAGCGGCTCCTTCCGCTGCGCCTGCAAAGCCGGGACCGCCCGGAGCCGCCCGGGGGGGCTGTGCCTGCCCCAGCGCCGCTGAACCCCCGGGGACCCCCCCGGGACCCCCCGGGACCCCCTGGGACCGCCCGGGGGGGCTGTGCCTGCCCCAGCGCCGCTGAACCCCCGGGGACACCCCTGGGACCCCCGGGATCCCCCGGGACCCCTCCGGGATCCACCGGAATCCTTTGGGACCCACTGGGACCCCCCCCGGGACCCCCGAGATCCATCAGGACCCCCTGAAACCGCCCGGGGGGGGCTGTGCCTGCCCCAGCGCCGCTGAACCCCCGGGACCCCCTGAGACCCACCGGGACCCCCCCCCAGGATCCACCGGGACCATTTGGAACCGTCCGGGATCCACCAGGATCCTCCGGGACCCCCGGGATTCCCTGGGACCCTCCAGGATCCTCCGGGACCCCCGGGATTCCCTGGGACCCTCCAGGACCCTCCGGGACCCCCGGGATGCCCTGGGACCCTCCAGGATCCTCCGGGACCCCCGGGATTCCCTGGGACCCTCCAGGATCCTCTGGGACCCCCCGGGATTCCCTGGGACCCTCCAGGATCCTCTGGGACCCACCCGGACCCTCGGGGACCACCCGGACCCGGCCTCAATCCCACTGAATCCCCCCGGGACCCCCTGGAACCCACCGGGACCCCCCCAGGACCTCCTGAGACCCCCGGGACCCCCTGGGATGCCCCGGGACCACCCAGAATCCACCAGGACCCCCCGGGTCCGGCCCCAACCCTACTGAAACCCCCTGGGACCCCCAGAACCCCCTGGAACGCATCGGGACCACCCGGACCCCCCGGAGCCGGCCCCAGCCCCACTGAAATCCCCTCCGGGAGCCCCCAGGAGCCACTGGGACCCTCCGGGACCCCCTGGAACCTTCGAGAACCCCCCAGGACCACCCGGGACCGGCGCCAGCGCTGCTGAAATCCCCTCGGGACCCCCCCGGGACCCCCCGGACCCCAATAAAGGATGTGGGGGAACGGCCCCGGCGATGCTGCCTGGAGGGGATTTTGGGGTGGGATTTTGGAGATTTGGGAACTCGGGGGGATTTGGGGGGAATTGTGGCAGTTTGGGGTGCGGGGGAGAGGATTTGGATGGATGTGGGGGAAAATCGGGGAGGATTTGGGGTGAAATTTGGGCGATTTTGGAGATGAAATCGGAAGGGATTTGGAGGTGAAATTCTGGTCATTTTGGTGTGGAATAGGGGGGATTTCGGGGACAATTCGGGGGAATTTTGGGGTGAAATCGGAGGTATTTGGAAGTGAAATCAGGAGGCATTTTGGGCAGACATCGGGGGGATTTTGGGAAGAAATAGGAGGAAATTTGGCGTGGTATCGGGGGAGATTTTGCGGTGAAATTGGAGGAATTTGGAGGGAAATCGGGGGTTTCGGGAAAATCGCGTTGATTCGGGAGGAAGCCGTGGCCACGCCCACCACGCAAACCACGCCCCCTCATTACCACACCACCAAGACCACGCCCCCTAAACCACACCCACCGCTCTCACCCAATCGCGGCGCGCGGCGCGCGCAGGCCCCGCCCACTCCCGTCGTGCCCCGCGCTGCCCGCGCCGGCGGCGGCCCCGGTGAGGGGGGGGGGGGGGGGGGCGGTGCCGGTACCGGGACCGGAGGGGTCGGAACCGGAATTGAGGGGGGGTCTGGGGGTCCTGGGTGGGCCCCGACACGGGGGGGGTTTGTGGGGAGGGTCCCGGGTGCTCCCTGAGCGTTTCCTGAGGGTTTGGGGGTGCCGGGAAGGGGCGGGTCCCTCACGGGGGTTTTACCGAATTCCCCTCAGAGCCCCCCCCGGGTTTGAGCCCCTCTGGGACCCCCGTAACCCCCCCAGGAGACCCCTGACCCTTCATTTCCCTCCCGTGGGTCCAACCCCGCCTGATGCTGCTGTTCCCCGCCCTCGCACTGTCCCGGCTCTGGGACGCCCCCATAAATCCCAATTTTTCCCCCATAAATCCCCAATTTTTCCCATATAAATCCCCAATTTTTCCCCTATAAATCCCTCCTGTAACCCCCTCCCCATTTCCCCTGAGACCCCACCACTGTTTCCCCCCATTTCCCCACCGTAGGGCTGGAACCGCTGCTGCTGTTCCCCCCTCTGTGGGCAGCTCCCTCAGCCCCTGAGACCGCCAGAAATCACCCAAAAACCCCTCAGAACCCCTCCTGAGACCCCATTCCCTAACCCCTGGTTCTCCCCAGCCCCCATTATGGGGCTGAAGCCCTGGCAGAAGGCCCTGTTCCCCCTCAGACACCCAGAACTCCCCCTGACACCCCCATTTTCCCCATTTTTGCCCCCCCAGCCCCAGCATGGGGCTGAAGCCCTGGCAGAAGGCCCTGTTCCCGCTCCGCTCCGTGGCCGCCGTCGTTCGTCTCTTCGAGGCCGAGCTGCGCCAGCCCGAGCCCGACCTGGTGCTGCTCTCGCTCGTCCTGGGCTTCGTGGAGCATTTCCTGGCCGTGAACCGGGTGCTGCCCACCAACGTGCCCGGCCTCACCTTCGAGTCGCGGCCGGGGCCGGACCCGCAGACCCGGCTGTACTTCCCGGTGGCCGAGCTGTCCATCGTGGCCGCGCTCTACGCCCGCTTCACGGCGCAGATCCGGGGCGCCGTGGACCTGTCGCTGTACCCCCGGCCCGACGGCTGCTCCTCGCGGGAGCTGGTGAGGAAAGTGTCGGACGTCATCTGGAACAGCCTCAGCCGCTCCTACTTCAAGGACAGGGCGCACATCCAGTCGCTCTTCAGCTTCATCACGGGTGAGGAGGGGTCCCCGCGGAGGTCTCCGGGGGGTTGGGAGGAGTCCCGAGGGGTCCCAAGATGTGAGGAAGGGTCCTGAGGGGCTGAGGAGGGGTCCCGTGGGTGTTAGGAGGGGTCCTGAGGGAGTGAGGAGGGGTCCTGTGGGTGTTAGGAGGGGTCCCGAGGCATCCTGAGGGGGTGAGGAGGGGTCTTGAGGGGGTTAGGAAGGGTCCTGAGGGGGTGAGGAGGGGTCCCGTGGGTGTTAGGAGGGGTCCCGAGGGGTCCTGAGGGGGTGAGGAGGGGTCTTGAGGGGGTTAGGAAGGGTCCTGAGAGGGTGAGGAGGGGTCCTGAAGGGTCCCAAGGGGGTCTTGAGGGTCCTGAGGGAGTGAGAAGGGGTCTTGAGGGGGTCCCAAGGGGGTGAGGAAGGGTCCTGAAGGGATGAGGAGGGGTCCTGAGAGGGTGAGGGGGGTCCTGAGGGGGTTGGTGGGGCTGGGGTCTCACCTTGAGGAGCCTCAGTGATCCCACTTCAAGGACAGGGCACGCATCCAGTCTCTCTTCAGCTTCATCACGGGTGAGGAGGGGTCCCCAGGGGTTTAGAAGGGGTCCTGAGGGGGTCCTGAAGGGGTTAGGAGGGATCCTGAGGTGGTGAGGAGGGGTCCTGAGGGGTTTGGTGGGGCTGGGGTCTCACCTTGAAGCTCTTGCTTCAAGGACAGGGCCCACATCCAGTCCCTCTTCAGCTTCATCACGGGTGAGGAGGGGTCCCCAGGGGGTGAGGAGGGGTCTCAAAGGGGTCCTGAGGGGGTTAGGAGGGTCCTGAGGGGGTGAGGAGGGGTCCCAAGGGGCTTAGGAAGGGGTTAGGGGGGGTCCTGAGGGGGTTTTTGGGGCTGGGGTCTCACCCGGAGCAGCATCAATGCTCAGTCCACGTTGTGTCCTTATTCTGGGCTCTCTGTGTGTCCCTGTGTCCCCTCAGGGGTCAGGGGGTCTCTGTGTGTCCCTAGGGGGGTTTTAGGGGGGGGGGGTTGGGGTCTCTGACACCCCCGTGTCCCCCCCAGGTACCAAACTGGACAGCTCAGCTGTGGCTTGGGGGATGTTTGGGGGGATGTTTGGGGGTCCCTAAGCCCCCCATTGTCCCCCCAGGTACGAAGCTGGACAGCTCGGGCGTGGCCTTTGCCGTGGTTGGCGCCTGCCAGGTGCTCGGGCTCCCCGACGTTCACCTGGCCCTGAGCGAGGACCACGCCTGGGTGGCCTTTGGGGCTGGGGGGTCCCAAACGGCCGAGGTGACCTGGCACGGCAAGGGCAACGAGGACAGGAGGGGACAGCCCGTGCAGGCCGGGGTGGCCGAGAGGGTACGGGGGACACCGGGGGACAAAGGGACGGGGGGGACACGGGAGGGGCAAAGGGACAGTGGGGACATGGGAGGGACAAAGGGACAGGGGGGACACGGGAGGGGCAAAGGGACAGGGGGGACATGGGAGGGACAAAGGGACAGGGGGGACACGGGAGGGGCAAAGGGACAGGGGGGACATGGGAGGGGTCATGGGGACATTGGGGTGGGGGGGGCAAGGGGACAGGGGGACACGGGGGGGGGTGAGAGGGTACGGGGGACATGGGGGGGACAAAGGGACAGGGGGACACGGGAGGGGTCATGGGGACAATGGGGTGAGGGGGTCAAAGGGACAGGGGGGACATGGGGACAGCGGGACACGGGGTGGCCAAGAGGGTACAGGGGACACGGGAGGGGTCAAAGGGACCGGGAGGGGTCATGGGGACAGTGGGGACGTGGGGTGGGCAGGGAGCACAGGTGGATGCGTCTCTGTGTCACCCGTGTCCCCATGTCCCCAAAGCTATACCTGGGCAGGGGGCACAGGTGGATGTGTCTCTGTGTCACCTGTGTCCCATGTCCCCTGTCCCCCACGTCCCCAGAGCTATACCTGGGCAGGCGGCACAGGTGGATGCGTCCCCAATGTCCCCAATGTCCCCGTGTCCCCTGTGTCACCTGTCCCCTGTGTCCCCTGTCCCCCGCGTGTCCCCAGAGCTGGCTGTACCTGAAGGGCTCGTACCTGCGCTGCACGCGGCACATGGAGGTGGCGTTCATGGTGTGCGCCATCAACCCCTCCATCGACGGCCACACCGACAGCCTGGAGCTGCTGCAGCTGCAGCAGGTGGGGGCACCTGGGGGGCACCTGGGGGGCACCTGGGGGACAGGTGAGGGACGGGTGAGGGACACATGGGGGGCACCTGGAGGGCACCTGGGGGGCAGGTGAGCCCAGATGAGGGGCAGAACTGGCCCAGGTTTGGCCCAGGTGAGAAGCAGGGCTGGCCCAGTTGTGGGGCAAGATTGGTCCAGGTGTGGTGGCCCAAGTGAGGCTCAGGTGTGGCCCAGATATAGCCCAGGTGAGGCCCAGGTGTGCTCCAGATGTGGCCCAGCTGTGCCCCAGGTGTGTCCCAACCCCCCATCTCTCCCTCCTCTCCCCCCAGCGCCTGCTGTGGCTGCTCTACGACATGGGACACCTGGACAGGTGAGAGGGACCCCCCCAAACCACCCCCACCTGCCCTGGGACCCCCCCCAAACCCCCTGGGACCCCCAAACCCACCCTCCCCTGCCCCACAGGTACCCCATGGCCCTGGGTAACCTGGCTGACCTGGAGGAGCTGGAGCCCACCCCGGGCAGACCCGACCCCCTGACCCTGTACCACCAGGTGAGCACGGGGGGTGCCCAGGTGTGCCCAGGTGTGCACCCAGGTGTGCATCCAGGTGTGTGTCTGTGTGCCCAGGTGTGTGCCCAGGTGTGTGTCTGTGTGCCCAGGTGTGTGCCCAGGTGTGCCCCCAGGTGTGTACCCAGCTGTAACCCAGGTGTATCTCAGGTGCCCTGAGCAGTGTCCAGGTGTGCCCCAGCTGTACCCAGCTGTGCCCAGGTGTGCCCAGGTGTGTGCCCAGGCGTGCCCCAGCTGTACCCAGGTGCCCCCAGGTGTGCCCAGGTGTGTGCCCAGGTGTGCCCTAGCTGTACCCAGGTGTGCCCAGGTGTGCCCAGGTGTGTGCCCAGGTGTGCCCCAGCTGTATCTAGGTGCCCCCAGGTGTGCCCCAGCTGTACCCAGGTGCCCCCAGGTGTGCCCAGGTGTATCCAGGTGTGGCCCAGCTGTACCCAGGTGCCCCCAGGTGTCCCCAGCTGTATCCAGGTGTGGCCAGGTGTATTCCAGATAAACCCAGGTGTGTGCCCAGCTGTACCCAGGTGTGTGCCCAGGTGTGCCCTGACCCCCGTGTGCCCGCAGGGCATCCACTCTGCCCGCACCCACTACAACAACGAGCACATCTACCCCTACCTGTACCTGGCCGGGTACCACTGCCGCAACAAGAACGTCAAGGAGGCGCTGCAGGCCTGGGCCGACACGGCCACCGTCATCCAGGAGTGGGTCTGGGGTCCTGGGGGGTCCTGGGGGGTCCTGGGGGGTCCTGGGGGTCCTGGGGGGCACCTTTGGGGTCCTGGGGGTCCTGGGGGGTCCTGGGGGGCACCTTTGGGGTCCTGGGGGGTCCTGGGGGGCACCTTTGGGGTCCTGGGGGGTACCTGGGGGGTCCAGGAGTGAGTGGGGGGCTCCTGAGGGTCCTGGGGGGCACCTTTGGGGTCCTGGGGGGTCCTTGGGGCACCTGGGGGGGTCTTAGGAGGTACCTGGGGGTACCAGGAGTGAGTGGGGGCAATGGGGGGCAACGGGGGTGAGTGGGGGGTCCAGGAGTGAGTGGGGGGCTCCTGGGGGGCACCTTTGGGGTTCTGAGGGGTCCAGCAGTGAGTGGGGGGCTCTGGGGGCAACCTTTGGGGTTCTGGGGGGTCCTTGGGGTTCCTGAGGGGTCCTAGGGGGTACCTGGGGGGGTCCCTGGGCCGGGTTGGGTTCTTGGGGTACCTCTGCCTTTTGTGGGTTCTGTGTCCTCTTTAGGGGTCCCCGCATCTATGGGGCAGTGCCCCAATCCCCCCTGTGTGCCCCCCAAGCCCTCTGTGCCCCCCCAAGCCCCGTGTGCCCCCCACATCTGTGGGGCAGCCCCCCAACCCTTGTGCCCCCCCCAGTTACAATTACTGCCGTGAGGATGAGGAGATCTACAAGGAATTCTTTGACGTGGCCAATGACGTCATCCCCAACCTGCTCAAGGAGGCGGCGGCCGAGCCCCAAACGGGGGCCGAGGTGGGACCCCCAAATCTGGGGGGGTCATGGGGGCGGGGACCCCAAAATCTGGGGGGGGTCATGGGTGGGGGGGACCCCCAAATCTGGGGGGGGGTCATGGGTGGGCGAGCCTCAAATTTGGGTGGGGGAGCCTCAAATCTGGGGGGTCCTGGGTGGGGGACCCACAAATTTGGGGGCTGCTGGGTGGGGGAACCCCCAAATTTGGGGGGTCATGTGTGGGGGGAGCCCCAAATTTCGGGGGTCCTGGAGCTGGGGACCCTCAAATTTGGGGGCTGCTGGGTGGGGGAGCCCTAAATTTGGGGGTCCTGGAGCTGGGGACCCTCAAATTTGGGGGGTCATGGGTGGGGGAGCCCCAAACCTGGGGGCTGCTGGAGCTGGACACCCTCAAATTTGGGGGGTCGTGGGTGTGGGACTCTCAGATTTGGGGGCTTCTGGATGGGGGAGCCTCTAATCTGAGGGGTCCTGGAGCTGGGCACCCCCAAATTTGGGCCTCCTTGAGCTGGGGAACCCCAAATCTGGGGGCTTCTGGGTGTGGGACCCTCAAATTTGGGGGCTCCTGGTTGGGTTTGTGTGTGGCTCCTACCCTTAGGAAATTTTTAGCTCTAAATTTGGGGAATCCTCCCTACCCCCTTTTTTTTATGTGGCTCCCCCACGTTTTTGGGGATCCCCTCTGACTCGGGGGGGTCCTCAGGGGGCCCCCGGGGGTCTCCCAGCCCTGCAGGACCCCGAGTGCTTCGCTCACCTGCTGCGCTTCTACGACGGCATCTGCAGGTGGGAGGAGGGCAGCCCCACGCCCGTGCTGCACGTGGGCTGGGCCACCTTCCTCGTGCAGTCCCTGGGCCGCTTCGATGGCCAGGTGAGCTTTTGGGGGTCCCCCGAGGGGTTTGGGGGGTCCCTCGAGAGGTTTTGGGGGTCCCCCGAGGGGTTTGGGGGGGTCCTGAGGGCATGGGAAGTGACCTGGTGAGGTTTTTGGGGATTCCACGTGGGGTTTGGGGAACTCTGGGGGCTGCTTTGATGGCCAGGGGAGGTTTGTGGGGGTCCCCCAAGGGGTTTGGGGGGTCTCTCGAGAGGTTTTGGGGGTCCCTCGAGGGTTTTGGGGGTCCCTCGAGAGGTTTTGGGGGTCCCCCGAGGGGTTTGGGGGGGCTTTGGGGGCAGGGGAGCTCCACACGTGGGCTGGGCCACCTTCCTCATGCAGTCCCTGGGCCGCTTTGATGGCCAGATGAGCTTTTTGGGGGTCCCCCGAGGAGTTTTGGGGGTCCCCCGAGGGTTTTGGGGGTCCCTCGAGAGGTTTTGGTGTCCCCCGAGGGGTTTGGGGGGGTCCTGAGGGCATGGGAAGTGACCCGGTGAGGTTTTTGGGGATTCCACGTGGGGTTTGGGGGGCTCTGGGGGCTGCTTTGATGGCCAGGGGAGGTTTTTGGGGGTCCCTCGAAGGGTTTGGGGGGGCCAGGTGAGGTTTTTGGGGATCCCACAGGGGGTTTGGGGGGGTGCTGAGGGTATGGGAGATGGCCAGGTGAGGTTTTTGGGGGTCCCCAGTGTTCTTTTTGGGACATCCCTCGGGGTTTGGGGGATTCCTGAGTGGGGTCTGGGGTCCCCATCTCCTCTTTGGGGGTCCAGAGTGGGGTCTGGGGTCCCCATGCCCCCCTTGGGGGGTCCTGAGTGGGGTCTGGGGTCCCCCAATGTTCTTTTTGGGACATCCCTGGGGGTTTGGGGGTCCTGAGTGGGGTCTGGGGTCCCCCTTGGAGGGTCCTGAGGAGATTCTGGGTTCCTCCATCACTTTTTTGGGGCATCCCTGGGGGTTTGGGGGATTTCTGAGTGGGGTCTGGGGTCCCACATCCTCTTTGGGGGTCCAGAGTGGGGTCTGGGGTCCCCATGCCCCCCTTGGGGTGCCCTGAGCAGATTCTGGGTTCCCCCATCTCTTTTCTGGGACATCCCCAGAGATTTTAAGGGGGGTCCTCAATGTGCTCTAGGACCCCCTAAAAGCCCCCTCCATGCCCCCCTCCCCAGGTGCGCCAACAGGTGACCCTCCTCTCCGAAGACCCCACCCCACCCGAGACAGATGTGGGGGGTCCCGAAGACCCCCGCGATTGCCGCCGCCGGGGTCCCCGCCGCGAATCCAAACCCGAGGAGCCCCCGACCCCCAAAAAGGCCTCGGAGCGCCGCCCCCCCCCCCGCCCGCGCCCCCCGCCCCGAGGAGCCCCCGCCGCCCCCTCCCCCCGGCCCGGCCCCGCCCCCTGCCCAGGCCCCGCCCGCCGCCCCCGCCCAGGCCCCGCCCACCCCCGCGGCCCCGCCCGCGGCCCCGCCCACCCCCGCGGCCCCGCCCCCGGGCCCGGTGCTGCGGTTCCGCTCGCAGAAGATGCGCGGGATGAAGGAGCTGCTGAGGGCGGCCAAGGTGAACTCGAGCGCCATCAAACTGCAGCTCACGGCGCAGAGCCAGGTGCAGCCGCGGCGGCCCCGAGCGCCGCCCGGAGCGTATCCCCTGCCCTTCCTCAAGAGACCCCGGAAAGGGTCCTAAGGAACCCCAAAATCCCCCAAAATATCCCCCGCCAGGGGCGTATCCCCTGCCCTTCCTAAAGAGACCCCGAAAAGGGTCATAGGGAACCCCAGAAAGGGTCCTGGGAGCCCCCAAAATCGCCCGCCTGGGGCGTACTCGCCTCCCTTCCTAAAGAGACCCCGAAAAGGGTCCTAGGGAACCCCAAAAATCCTAAAAAAGGGTCATAGGGAACCCCAAAAATCCCCAAAATCTCCCGCCCGGGGCATACCCGCTGCCCCTCCTAAAGAGACCCCGAAAGGGATCGTAGGGAACCCCAAAAATCCTAAAAAATGGTCCTAGGGAACCCCAAAATCCCTAAAATCCTCTGCCCGGGGTGTACCCCCTGCCCTTCTTCAAAAGACCCCGGAAAGGGTCTTAAGGAACCCCAAAAACCACAAAAAACCCCAAAGTCCCCTGCCCGGAGTGTACCCGCTGCCCTTCCTCAAGAGACCCTGGAAAAGGGTCATAAGGAACCCCAAAAATCCTAAAAAAAACCCCAAAGTCCCCCGCCCGGGGCGTACCCGCTGCCCTTCCTCAAAAGACCACGGAAAGGGTCCTAGGGAACCCCAAAAATCCCAAAGAGACCCCAAAAATCCCCAAAATCAGCCTCGACCCAGGGCGTACCCGCTGCCTTTCCTCAAGAGACCCCAAAAAGGGTAATAGGGAGCCCCAGAAATGGTCCTAAGGAACCTTAAAATCCCCCACCCGGGGCGTACCCGCTGCCTCTCCTAAAGAGACCCCGAAAGGGATCATAGGGAGACACAAAACCCACAAAAAACACCCAAAAAAGAGTCCTATGGAACCCCAAAATTCCAGCCCAGAGCTGTCCTGGGTGAAGCCACCCCAACCCTTTCGCAACAGGTTCCAGAAAATTTCTGTCCCCAAAATGTGGCTGGAGGAATTTTTTGACAAATTTGAGGTGGAATTTTTGGACGAATTTGTGGAGGAATTTAGGGCAGAAATTTTGGAGGAATTCACGGAAGAATTTGAGGTGGAATTTGGAGCAGAATTTTTGGAGGAATTTTTTGAGGAATTTGTGGAGGAGGGGCTGAAGGGTACAACGGGCTGGGAATGGAATATTTGGTTGGGTTTGGATTTGGGGGTGCAGGGGCTTTAAAGGTGGATTTGTGGAGCAGGGGAGCGGTTCAGGCTGAGCAATTTTGGGGGGCACAGCTCAGTTTTGGGGTGCACAACACGAGGCCTTTGGGGGCTCCCGGATTTGGGGGAGCCGGGGGGGGGATTCCAAGAGCGCGGGTGAGGGGGAGGCCATGGAATAATTAATAATAAAATCAAATAAAGTGCCGTTGTTTCACCGAGCGCCTCCGGCTCCGTTTTTGGGGGGGCGCGGGGGGAGCAGCCCCTCATGAGGGGCGGCTCCCATGATCCTCCGCGCGCGGGCGAGCTCCCGCCATGCTTCGCGAGAGGTTTTGGCGGGCCGCTTTCCCACCCGCCCTATACCCCCTTTTCCACTAATCAGCGCGCAGCTTCGCTGAGTGACAGAGGAAGCAGCCAATCAGCTGCGCCCGGCCAAAGTCTGCTGCGCACGTCACTCATGCCCGGCACGGGGTTTCCCGCCGTCTCCCTCCGGGGGCGCGGGGCGGGGCGTGGTGCTGCCAATGGTGGCGGAGCGTCGGCGGTGGGTCCCGCCCTCCGCCACTCCACCCAATCACTGCTCGCCGTTCTGGCCTCCCCCTCCCCCGCGCTCTGCCTGAGTGACAGCCCCACCGACCAATCCCCGCCGCCAGCGCCTCAGCGTCCACCTCCGCCCCCCCGTCCGGCTGCTGGCCAATCCCCGCGGCCTTCGCTTTGACGGACAGCTCCTTTAAACAATCGCAGCGTGATTTCTCATTGATTGACACGCGGCAGGGCCAATCAGCGCGGCGCGCGCGGCGCGGCGGCGTGGAAGGTTCGCGAAGGCCGCGCGGGGGCCGTTCTATGGCGACCGGGGCGAGCGCGGCCCAGCCCGGCCCCGCTCCCGTCCCCGCCGCCCCCCGCGCCCCCATGGCCGCCGCCGCTTTCCCTTTCGCGGCTCTGCCGCCTCCTCCGCCTCCTCCTCCGCCGCCTCCGCCACCTCCGCAGCCGCAGCCACCGGCGCAGCCGCCGCCGCCGCCGCCTCCGCCTTCGCAGGCCCCGGGCGGCCCCGCGGCCCCGCAGCCTCCGGGCGGCCCCGCGGCCCCTCAGCCGCCGCCCGCCGCTCCCTACGGGCAGTTCCGCTTCCCGTCGCCGCCGCCCGGCCATGACCCGCCCGCGGCCCCTGCGGGGGCTCCGCCGGCCGCCCCCGCCGCCCCCCCCCAGCCCGCGGGGGCTCCGCAGCAGCCGCGGCCCGAGGAGGGCGCGGGGGGCGCGGGCACCGGGCCGGGAGATGCGGGGGGACGGGCGGGAGCCGCGCACAAGCCCCGGAGGGCAGGTACGGCCCGGGCCAGGGGGATACCGGGGAGTGGGGGTGGTTTTGGGAGACCCGGGAGGGGTCGTGGGGAGGGTTTGGGGGGCGTCCCCGGGCTGTAACCCCCCAACTCTGGGGGTCCCCAGGACTTAAATCTTCCCGACTTGTGTGTCCACGGGTTGTGACCCACGATTCGGGTGTCCTCGGGTTGTAATCCCTGGATTTGTGGGTACCTGGGCTCTGATCCTCACCGGTTTGGGGATCCCCAGGCTCTAAGCCCTCCATTTTGGCGTCCCTGGGCTCTGATTCCCAAGATTTGGGGGTATCCGGGTGTCCCGGGGCTCTGATCCCCGAATTTGGGGGCTTCCGGGGCTTGTAATCCCCCAATTTGCGGGTCCCTGGGTTCTGATCCCTCCAATTTGAGGGTCCCCGAGACCCGATCCCCCCATTTTGAGGGTCCCCGCGTTCAGATCCCTCCGAGTCCGGTGTCCCTGTGCTCTGATCCCCCCCGATTTGAGGATTTCCGGAGGTTCTAACCCCCCCGATTTGGGGGTCCCTGGGCTCTGATCCCCCCGATTTGGAGGGGATTGTAACCCCCCAATTTGGGCTTCCCCACTCTCTGATCCCCCGATTTAGGAGGTTCTGGGGGTTGTAGGGTTGAAGGTCCCTGGTTCACCAGCTTGAAGGTCCCTGGGCTCTGATCCCCCCGATTTGGGGCTTTCTGGGGGTTGTAACCCCCCAATTTGGGGATCCCCGCTCCTGGTTCCCCCAAATTTGGGGGTCCCACCGCCTTTACCCCGGCCAGGACCTGTGTCAGAACACGCAAACCCAAAGCGGAACCCTCAGAACGGGACCCCCCAAACCCCCTCCAGGGAGACAAAACCCCCCAAAACACCCCCGGAGCCCCCAAAACCCCAGCCCGCTCCCCGAGGGGGGCTCAGCGCTGGCGGCTGTGCCCGAACCGCGGCGTTTCCCCGCAGATTTCCCGCGGAAGCGGAAGCGCAGCCGCTGGAACCAGGACTCGCTGGAGCAGAAGACGGTGATCCCGGGGATGCCCACGGTGATCCCGCCCGGGCTGACGCGCGAGCAGGAGCGCGCCTACATCGGTAACCGTGCGGGGAAACGGGGCTTTGGGGTCACTGGGGTCAGGGGCAGGGTCAGGGCTGAGGCTTTGGGGTCAGGGCTCAGAGTTTGGGCTCTGTGCTCAGGGTTTAGGGTCAGAACTCAGGGTGTGGGGTCAGAGCTGTGGGTTCAGGGTTAGAGCTCAGGGTTTGGGGTCAGGGCTCTGAGTTTGGGCTCAGAGTTTGGGGTTTGGGCTCAGTGCTCAGGGTTTAGGGTCAGAGCTGTGGGTTCAGGGTTAGAGCTCAGGGTTTGGGGTCAGAGCTTTGGGTTTAGGGTCAGAATTTGGGGTTTGGGCTCAGGGTGTAGGGTCAGAGCTCAGGATTTGGGCACAGAGCTCAGGGTGTGGGGTCAGAGCTTGGGTTTTAGGGTCAGGGCTCGAGGTTTGGGTTCAGAGCTCAGGGTTTAGGGTCAGAATTTGGGGTTTGAGGTCAGAGCTTGGGGTTCGGGTTCAGAGTTTGGGGTTTAGGGTCAGAGCTCAGGTTTTGGGCTCAGGGTTTGGGGTCAGAGCTCAGGATCTGTGATCAGAATTTAGGGTGTGGGGTCAGAACTTGGGGTTTAGGCTCAGGGTTTAGGGTCAGAATTTGGGGTTTAGGGTCAGAACTCAGGGTTCAGTGTCAGAACTTGGGTTTTAGGGTCAGGGCTCGAGGTTTGGGTTCAGAGCTCAGGGTTTAGGATCAGAATTTGGGGTTCAGGCTCAGAGCTCAGGATTTGGGCTCAGAGCTTTGGGTTTAGAGTCAGAACTTTTGGTTCAAGCTCAGAGTTCTGGGTTTAGGGTCAGTTTGGGGTTCAGGCTCAGAGTTCTGGGTTTAGGGTCAGAATTTGGGATTTAGGATGAGAACTCAGGGTTTAGGGTCAGAACTCAGGGTTTGGGGTTAGAGCTTTGGGGTTTGGGGTTAGAACTCGAAATGTGGGGTCAGAGTTTAGGGTTTAGGGTCAGAGTTTGGGGTTTGGGCTCAGAGCTCAGAGTTTAGGATCAGAACTGAGGGTGTAGGGTCAGAATTTGGGGTTTAGGATCAGAACTCAGGATTTAGGGTCAGAACTCGGGGTTTGGGCTCAGATTTCTTTGCCCACCCCACAAGGCTGAGATGTGAGCAGGAACACACCCACATTGGTAAAAGTTTGGGGAAAAATGGGATTTTAGGGTCAGAACCTACAGATTGCTGAGTTTAACCCCCCCTGAAATTGGGGTTAGAACTCCCTGAGATTCTGGGCCTAAACCTCCAGGATTTGGGATCACATCAGGAACAACCCCAAATTTTGGGTTAAATCTGGGGAATTTGGGGTCAGAACCCCCTGGGATTCAGGATCAAACCCCCCTGGGACATGGGGGAAATTAATTAACCCAAAACTTGAAAATTTGGGCAATAATTTATGCAGATTTAGGTGAAAATGTGTCATTAATGCAACAATCTCTTGGTTAACCACGTTCATTTTTTGACAATAATGCATTTTTAGCTGTTATTTGTGTTTTAAGGTAACAATTTTCTTCTGGTAACCTTTATTTTTAGTAAAATCAGGTGTTTTAGGTAATAATGACTGTGTTTAATTACATCTCCTGTTCTAGGTAATAACAGTTGCTTTTTTTAGTAGTAGTCATGTGTTTTGGGTAATAATGTGCTTATTTTAGGCAATGTGAATTTTTTAAGGAATAATTTCTCATTTTAGGTAAAGTTGTGGTTGTTTTAGATAAAACTGTGATTGTTTTAGGTAATAACTTTTACCTTCTCTAGTAATAATCTCACATTTTAGGTTGACAGTGTGATATTTTAGGAAATAATGTCTTTTTTTGACTGATAATCTTCTATTTTAGGTAATAATGTCTGGTTTATGATAACAATCTCTAGATTTTCCATAAGAATGCAGGAGGTTTGGTAATAATGTGCTTTTTTTGGGTAAAACTGTGAATTTTTGATAACAATGTGATTATTTTTCTTTTGTGATAACCTGCTTTTTTTGGTGATAACCCGTTTTTTGGGGGGAGCAATGTGGTTTTTGGGTTAATAACCTGCTGTTATCATTAAGAAGGTGTATTTTTCTGCTAATAATGTCAATTTTAGCTAACAACACCTGCTTTTTCTCACCCTAACCATTTGGTTTTAGGGCATTAATGCCTGGTTTTGGTGCCATGGAGCCGGTGTAGGTAGAGAAAAAAAAATATTAAATATAAACCCAGCCAAGCTGGGTCGGAACAGGATAATTTTGGGGTAGGAATGGAATTTTTTTTTTTTTTTGTTTTTTTTGGGGTGTAAAATGTGGGTGTTTTGTAACTGTGTCTCTCTCACCTCTCCGGGACCGGGTTCCTTCCAGTGCAACTGCAGATCGAAGACCTGACCCGCAAACTGCGCACGGGAGACCTGGGCATCCCCCCTAACCCCGAGGACAGGTCGGGACCTCCCCCCCCCTGCCCCCCCAAAACCTGGGCACCCCCCCCGGGGCCCCCCCCAAAACCTGGGGACACCCCCCAAAACCTGGGGACACCCCTGGCTGTGCCCCCCTCCCCGATCCAGGACAGCTCGGGACCCCCTTTCCCTCCCTTATTTCCCACCTGGATTTGGGGGTGCTGCTCTGGATCCAGGGCCCCCCCCCCGCAGTTTGGGGTGTTCCCCCCCCCTCAGTTTGGGGGTGCTGCTCTGGAACCCCCCCCCCCCCCCCTCCCCAATTTGGGGTGTTCCCCCTGAGCCCAACCTGGGGCTCGGTAATGAGCTGCAGTGGGGGCTTAATGAGCTCTGGGGGCTTAATGAGCACCCCCAGCCCCACTGCACCCCCTTTTCCCTCTCCTTTCCCCCCTTTTCACCCCAATTTTTCTCTGAGGGGGGGGGGCAGAGCTGCTGTTGCCCCTTCAAAGAGCCAAATTCCCCCCTGCACTCCCTCTCTTCACCTTTTCCTCCTGTTTTGGCCCCGTTTTTCTGTGGCAGGGCAGGACGGGGGTCCCTCACCCCTCAGGGACCCCCTGCTCTGGGGGGGGGGTCCCCAGCTCTGTGGGGGTCCCCAACTCTGGGTGGGGGGGGGTCCCTGTGTCCTCAGGGATCCCTCACCTTTTGGGGGTCCCTCACCTTTCGGGGGTCCCTCACCTTTCGGGGGTCCCTCACCCTGCGGTGACCGGGGGCGCTCTCCCGAGTCCCAGGACCGGGGGGGAAGGGGACACCTCTGCCCCCCCCCCCCAGGTTTTGGGGAGGGGTCTCACACCCCCCTCCCCAGCCCAGCACACCCACAGCCCCAGGTTTTGGGGGTCTCCCAGGTTTGGGGGGGCGCAGGCCCCCCGCGCTAACCCAGCCTTGCTCCTGCAGCGCCCCCGGGCCGAGGCCGCTCCCCCGCTGCGGCGTCGTTAGCGCTGGTTCTGGGGGGGATTAATTAATTAATGAATTAACGATTAATCACGAGCGGGGACAGTGACGTCGCAGTTCCACCGAGGACCCGGCTGCTGCCAACCCCGAAAAGTCGCTTTTTCCCCCCCAAACCGGGGGCAGGTTCGACTGTCGCCCGCGCCGGCTGTTTTTGGAGGATCCGCCTTAATCTCTTCCCTTCTTGCAGCCGCTGCCAAAATTTCGCTATTTTGGGGTTGGGGGAAGGGGAGCCAAGATTTAACCAAACCTGAGCGATTCTGACTCTTTTTTTTTTTTATTATTATTATTTTTTTTTTTTTTATTTTTCCTTCCTCGCTGATAATTCTGATTTTTAATCATAATCTGATTTTCTCACCCCGACACGGCTCAGCTCAAGCGACCTTGACTCTTCCCTCCGGGGCTGCCAAAGCCGCACGGCCCCCCCAGACCTTTTCCTCCTCTAGAAACCGGGAAATTGGGCAAAAATAAAAATACAATTGGGAGAACTGGGCACAACCTGGGACAAAAGGAGCAGGAACGGGGCAAAGCCGGGGGAGAAACAACAAAACCGGGCACAAAGGGGCCAAACCCTGACCCAGCAAAGGCGAAACGGGCAGAGAGAGGGGCTGGGTTGGGGAGGGGGAGGGCTGTGCTCTGCTGGCCTTAATTGGGTGTTAATTAACGCTCTACATCCCCAATTATCCCCCCCTGGGGGTGGGTGGGGGCAGTGGCACAGGGTGGCCATGGTGGGGGGGGAGGGTTTGTGGTGGTTTGGGGACCCCTCCCCACCCCTCCACATCCCCCTCCCCATCATCGCCAACAGCGAGGGGAGGGAAGAGCCCCCCACACCCGGGGGTTGGGAGGGTTGGGGAGGGGGTCCTGGGGGTACAGCCCCTCCCCCCACACACCATGAGGGGTCTGGGGGCTTCGCAGTGACCCCCCCACCCCCCGGAGCAGGTCCCCCTCCCCGGAGCCCATCTACAACAGCGAGGGGAAGCGCCTGAACACGCGCGAGTTCCGCACGCGCAAGAAGCTGGAGGAGGAGAGGCACAACCTCATCACCGAGATGGTGGCCCTGAACCCCGACTTCAAACCCCCAGCTGACTACAAGTGAGGAGAGACCCCCTCCCCACGCTGATTTGGGGCTGGTTCTGCCCACTTTGGGGTTCCCCCAAGGGTTTGAGCTCTGGTTTTTGTTGTTCCCCAGGCCGCCGGCGACGCGGGTGAGCGACAAGGTGATGATCCCGCAGGATGAGTACCCCGAGATCAACTTTGTGGGGCTCCTCATCGGGCCCAGGTGGGCACCCCGAGATCCTGGGGGGGCTGGGAGGGCTCTGGGGCTGGGGGCTTCACCCCAGGAATGTGGGGAGTTCCTGGAAACACCGAGGTGCTGCTGGGTGTCCATCCCAACAACTGCAGAGGCCCAGTATGGGTGACCCCACAATACCCCCCTAATTAACACGGGGTTATTTAATGTTTAATATTTAACGTTTAATGTTTAACATTATTGTTTAATGGCACAACTATGTCCATAATGAGCCTGAGCTCCTGATGAGTGAGGTCCCCACTCCCCATAATGTGGGTGCCCTGATGGACCTGTGGGGTCCCAATCTGGGTTGGGGACCCCCCAAAATTTCCAAGCAGAACACAAAGAGGGAACTCAACTCATGGCAAGGGTAAAGGAGCACAGGTGAGCTCTGTGAGTGTCCCCCTGTGTGACCTGCCTGTCCTGGTGCCCCATTCTCAGGGGGAACACCCTGAAGAACATCGAGAAGGAGTGCAATGCCAAGATCATGATCAGGGGCAAGGGCTCTGTCAAGGAGGGCAAGGTTGGCCGCAAGGACGGGCAGATGCTGCCGGGCGAGGACGAGCCCCTGCACGCCCTCGTCACCGCCAACACCATGGAGAACGTCAAGAAAGCCGTGGAGCAGGTTTGGGGGTGTCCCTAATGGGTTTGGGGGGTGTTTAGAGGTGCAGCCCCCCGGTCTGACCCCCGCTGTGCCCCCCAGATCAGGAACATCCTGAAGCAGGGCATCGAGACCCCCGAGGACCAGAACGATCTGCGCAAGATGCAGCTGCGGGAGCTGGCGCGGCTCAACGGGACCCTGCGGGAGGATGACAATCGGTCAGAGGGGTCCCACCACCCCTAATTAATTTAAAAATAATCCCCCCAACACCCTGAATAACCCTGATCCCCTCCCCAGCATCCTGAGGCCGTGGCAGAGCACCGAGACTCGCAGCATCACCAACACCACGGTGTGCACCAAGTGCGGCGGCGCCGGGCACATCGCCTCCGACTGCAAGTTTGCCAGGTGAACCCCAAAATAAATCCTCAGATCCTTGTGGGAGTCCCTAAATATCCCCCAAAACCCCGCCAGATCCTCCTGAGATCCTCCCAAACCTGTTGAGATTCCTTCTGAACTTTGTATAAATCCCTAAATCTCTGAGAGCTCAACTATTCCCAAACCTTGGGATTCCTTAAATCAGCCTCGAGATCTTCCCAAACTTCTTGAGATCTGCTTGAGATCCCCCCTGAACTCTCTACAAATATCTGTGAGAGCTCAACTGTTCTCAAACCTTGAGATTCCCTAAATCAGCCCCAAAATCTCCCCAAATCCTTCAAAATCCCCTCTAGACTTCTCTGGGATTCCACCAAGTCCTCAAAACCCCTTTGGGATAATACCAGTCTACCTGATATTTCCCCAAAACCCCACCAAACACCCTTAAATCTTCTCCAGCCCCTCTGAAATCTCCCAGAGCTTTTCCTTGGGACCAGAGTTGGCCTGGGGGGGGTGGGGGGGATTTGGGGGTGCAGCCCCCCCCCCAAGCTCACCATCCCCCCCCATCCCTGCCAGGCCTGGGGACCCCCAGTCTGCCCAGGACAAGGCTCGGATGGACAAGGAGTACCTGTCCCTGATGGCCGAGCTGGGCGAGGCCCCGGTGTCCGTGAGCTCCAACGCCGCCCACAACAACAGCCCCTTGTCCAGCAGCCACCGTGCAGCCAGCCAGGCTGGGGGCCAGCCCCCCCCGGTGAGTGACCCCCCAAAAACCCCTCTGGGAGACCCCACAATTCACACACCCAGCCCTGAAACTCCTGCCCCAAAAGCAGCATCTGGTCAGGTGTGGGTGACCCCCCCCCCAAAAACCACTCTGGGAGCCCCCAGAACCCACAGAGCCACCCCTGAGTTCCTGCCCCAAAAGCAGCATCTGGTCAGGTGTGGGTGACCCCCCCAAAAACCACTCTGGGAGCCCCCAGAGCCCCAAACACCCAGCCCTGAGTTCCTGCCCCAAAACCAGCCCGTGGTCAGTGGGAGCAGCTCCTTCCCCAGTGAGTGACCCCCCCCCAAAACCCCCTCAACGCCCCAAAATCCCCCCATTTTCCCCCTTGACCCCCCTTTTCCCTGCCCCTGACCCCCCCATTTTCCCCGCTCTGACACCCCCATTTTTCCCCCCCTTGACCCCCATTTTCCCCGCCCTGACCCCCATTTTCCCCACCCTGACACCCCCATTTTCCTCGCCCCAACACCCCCATTTTTCCCCCCCGACCCCCATTTTCCCTGCCCTGACCCCCATTTTCCCCCCCGACCCCCATTTTCCCCCCTGACCCCCATTTCTGTGCCCCCCAGAGCCGCCCCCCCTGGATGAGCTCGGCGCCCTCGGAGAGCCGTCCGTACCACGGGGGGCTGCACGGGGGGCCGGGGGGGCCCGGGGGTCCCCACAGCTTCCCGCACCCCATGGCTGGCATGGGCGGGGGGCACGGGGGGCACCCCCTGCAGCACACCCCCAACGGGCCCCCCCCCCTGGATGCAGCCCCACCACCCCCCCATGGGCGGGGGGCCGCACCCCCCCGGGCACCCCGGGCCCCACCACATGGGTACGGACGATCCTGCTCGGGGAAATGGGGGGAAATGGGGGGAAAATGGGGGTTTTGGGGTTTCTGAGGGTGAAAAAAGGGGGGTTTTGGGGTGAAAAAATGGGGGTTTTGGGGTGAAAAAATGGGGATTTTGGGGTTTCTGAGGGTGAAAACATGGGGGTTTTAGGGCGAAAAAATGGGGGTTTTGGGAGGAAAAAAGGCATTTATTTGGGGGCGGAAAAATGGATTTTTTGGGATGAAAAATGGGTTTTTTCGGGGTAAAAATGGGGGTTTTGGGGTTTCTGAGAATGAAAAAAGGGGGGTTTTAGGGTGACAAAATGGGGGTTTTGGGGTTCTTGAGGGTGAAAACATGGGGGGTTTTAGGGTGAAAAAAGGGGGGATTTAGGGTGAAAAAAATGGGGGTTTTGGGGTTTCTGAGGGTGAAAAGGGGGTTTTAGGGTGACAAAATGGGGGTTTTGGGGTTTTTGAGGGTGAAAACATGGGGGTTTTAGGGTGAAAAAACGGCGGGTTTTGTGTAAAAAGGATTTTGGGGGTAATAAAAGGGGGTTTTAGGGTGAAAAATACGGGTTGTGGAGGTGAGAAAAAGGGGCTTTTTTAGGGTGAAAAAAGAGGGGTTTAGGGGTGTGTTTGTGGGGGGCTGGGGCTGATTTTTTTGGGGGGTGGCGGTGTGGTTTTGGGTTGGGGTGTGTTTTTATGGTGGGGGTGTGTTTTGGGTCTGGGGGTGTTTTTGGGGGGTGGGGGTGTGTTTTTGGGGGACTGGGGTTTTTTTGGGGGGTGTGTTTTGGGTCTGGGGGTGTTTTTGGGGGGTGGGAGGGGGTCCCCCCCATCCCTAAGGCCACGGTCTCTCATTCCCTCAAGATCAGTACCTGGGAAATGCGCCGGTGGGCTCTGGGGTCTATCGCCTGCACCAGGGAAAAGGTGAGACCCCTCCCCACAAATAAAAACCCCAAAACCCCCTCCCCACAAAAAACCCTGACCCCCAAATTCCCCTGACACCCCAATTCCCTGCCCCCCACAGTGTAATAGTGGTGTCAGTGGGGATCCCCAAATTTTTCTGACCCCACCCCCCAATTTCCCCTCCCCAATACAATCCCAATACCCCCGTCTCTAGTGACACCCCCAAATTCTTCCTGACCCCCCAATTTCCCCCTCCCCAATATGGAATCTCTGTCACTGACTGTCCTGACACCCCAAATTCCCCCTGACCCCCCAATTTCCCCCTCCCCAGTATCCCTGACTGTCCTGGCACCCCAAGTTCCCCCTCCCCATTATTATATCTCTATCAATGGTTGCCCTAGCACCCCAATTTCCCCCTCCCCAATATGGAATCTCTGTCATTGGCTGTCCTGGCACCCCAAATTCCCCCTGACCCCCAATTTCCCCCTCCCCAATAAGATATCTCTGTCAATGACTGTCCTGACACCCCAAATTCCCCCTCCCCCAATACCCCTGGCTGTCCTGACACCCCAGTTTCCCCCTCCCCATTATGATATCTCTGTCATTGGCTGTCCTAGCACCCCAGATTCCCCCTGACCCCCCAATTTCCCCCTCCCCAATACCCCTGGTGGTCCTGACACCCCAATTTCCCCCTCCCCAATATGGTATCTCTGTCATTGGCTGTCTTGGCACCCCCAAATTCCCCCTCCTCAATACCTTTGGCTGTCCTGACACCCCAAGTTCCTCCTGACCCCCCCCAATTTCTCTCTGCCCAATATTATATCTCTATCAATGACTGTCCTGACACCCCAAATTCCCCCTGACCCCCGAATTTCCCCCTCCCCATTATGATATCTCTGTCCTGGCACCCAAATGCCCCCCGAACCCCCCAATTTCCCCCTCCCCAATACACTCCCAATACCCCTGACCCCCAATATCCCCCTCCCCAATAAGATATCTCCCCCCCTGACCCCCCAATATCCCCCTCCCCAATAAGATCTCTCTGTCACTGACTGTCCTGACCCCCAATTTCCCCCTCCCCAATAAGATATCTCTGTCACTGACTGTCCTGACTCCCCAATTTCCCCCTCCCCAATAAGATATCTCTGTCCTGACCCCCCAATTTCCCCCTCCCCAATAAGATATCTCTATCCTGACCCCCAATATCCCCCTCCCCAATAAGATATCTCTGTCACTGACTGTCCTGACCCCCCAATATCCCCCTCCCCAATAAGATATCTCTATCCTGACCCCCAATATCCCCCTCCCCAATAAGATATCTCTGTCACTGACTGTCCTGACCCCCTCCCCAATAAGATATCTCCCCCCCTGACCCCCCAATATCCCCCTCCCCAATAAGATATCTCTGTCACTGACTGTCCTGACCCCCCAATTTCCCCCTCCCCAATAAGATATCTCTGTCCCTGACTGTCCTGACCCCCCAATGTCCCCCTCCCCAATAAGATATCTCAGCCCCTGACCCCCCAATATCCCCCTCCCCAATAAGATATCTCTGTCACTGACTGTCCTGACCCCCTCCCCAATAAGATATCTCTGTCCCTGACTGTCCTGACCCCCCAATGTCCCCCTCCCCAATAAGATATCTCAGCCCCTGACCCCCCAATATCCCCCTCCCCAATAAGATATCTCTGTCACTGACTGTCCTGACCCCCTCCCCAATAAGATATCTCTGTCACTGACTGTCCTGACCCCCTCCCCAATAAGATATCTCCCCCCTGACCCCCCAATTCCACCCCCCCCAGGTATGATGCCGCCGCCGCTGGGTATGCTGCCCCCGCCGCCCCCCCCGCCCGGTGGGCAGCCGCCCCCCCCCCTCCGGGCCCCTCCCCCCCTGGCAGCAGCAGCCGCCGCCGCCCCCCAGCAGCAGCAGCACCCCCTTGCCCTGGCAGCAAAGTGAGTCTGGGGGCGTTTGGGGTCATTTCCTGGGGTTATTTCCTGTGGGGGGGTGATTTTGGGATAATTTCCTGGGGTTTTGGGGTCATTTCCTGGGGTTATTTCCTGTGGGGGGGTGATTTTGGGGTCATTTCCTGGGGGTTTGGGGTCATTTCCTGGGGTTTTGGGGTGTGGGGGGGTGATTTTGGGGTCATTTCCTGGGGGTTTGGGGTTATTTCCTATGGGGGGGTGATTTTGGGGTCATTTCGTGGGGTTTGGGGGTCATTTCCTGGGGTTATTTCCTGTGGGGGGGGGGTGATTTTGGGGTCATTTCCTGGGGGTTTGTGGTCGTTGTTGGGGTTTATTTTCTGGGGTTTTGGGGTGTGTGTGGGGGGTGATTTTGGGGTTATTTCCTGGGGTTTGGGGGTCATTTCCTGGGGTGTTGGGGAGGTGGTGATTTTGAGGTTATTTCCTGGGATTTTGGGGTGTGGGGGGTGATTTGGGGGTCATTTCCTGGGGGGTGATTTTGGGGTTATTTCCTGGGTTTCGGGGTAGTTTCCTGGGGTTTTGGGGTTATTTCCCTGAGGGAGGGGGGCGTTGTTCAGTCCCTGGGATAGAGGGGGGATTGTGTCCCCCAGAAATGAGTTTTGCCTTTAATTAACACCCCACTAATTAACCCTAATCCCAAATGAGCCATCAGAGGCTGGGCTGTGGTGGGGGTCTGGTACATTTTTGGGGAATCCCTGTCCCCAATTACCCCTCTACTCTTAATTAACCCCCACCTTTAATCACCCCAGGCTCTTCAGCCTCCCTTAGCGTGAATTCCCCTATCCTGTAATTAACCCCCAGCGCTAATTAACCCGGGACTCATTTGGGATTTGCGTTAATTTGGGTTAATTTGGGGTGGGGGTGTCTTGTTCCTTTTGGAGGTTCCCTCTCCCCAATTCCCCCCCTCCCCCTAATTAACCCCCACCTTTAATCACCTCAGCCTCCCTTCCCATTACTTCCCCCTCCTCTAATTAACCCCCCAGCACTAATTAACCCTTTCTTTTCCCAAACGCAGATACGACGACCACCACGAGCGCTGGCAGCGCCTCCCTCCCTCCCTGGCAGCAGCAGGCGGGGGGGGGTGCGGCGGGGGGGGGGGGCGGCTTCTTCGGGGGCCCCCCCGCTCCCCGGCAGCCCCTCCATGGTGCCTTTGCCCCCCGGGGTTCAGCCCCCGCTGCCCCCCGGGGCCCCCCCGCCCCCCCCGCCGCCCCCTGGCTCCGGGGGGCTGATGTACGCGCCCCCCCCGCCCCCGCCGCCCCCCCCCATGGACCCTTCTAACTTCGTCACCATGATGGGCATGGGGGTGCCCGCCCTGCCCCCCTTCGGCATGCCCCCCGCGCCCCCCCCGCCGCCCCCCCAGAACTGAGCCAGCCTCGGGGACGCTGCCGACCGCGGGGACCCCCCCCCCAGCAAAAAACATCGGGGGATCCCCCCCTCAAAAAACATCGGGGGATCCCCCCCCTCAAAAAACATCGGGGGATCCCCCCCCTCAAAAAACATCGGGGGGATCCCCCCTCAAGGACTGATTGGTTGTGGGGACCCCCCCTCAATAACACCGTGGGATCCCCCCCCCCCCCCGGACTGATATATTGTGGGGACCCCCCCCTCAAAAACCACCATCGGGATCCCCCCCAGGACTGATCCATTGTGGGGATCTCCCCCAGGACTAAACCATTGTGGGGACCCCCCCTCAAAAGCCACCATCGGGATCCCCCCCAGGACTGATCCATTGTGGGGATCTCCCCCAGGACTAAACCATTGTGGGGGCCCCTCCTCAAAAAACACCGTAAGGATCCCCCCCAGGACTGATTCATTATGGGGACCCCCCCCCCTCAAAAAAAACCATCAGGGGATCCCCCCCCTGGAGCACTGATCCATCATAAGGAGCTCCCCCTCCCCAAAAATTGATGAGGAGCCCCCCCTAAAACACCACAGGGAGCCCTCCCCCCCAGGACTGATCCATTGTGGGGAGCCCCCCCTGCCCCCCCCGTCCAATGGGCTGTTCAATCAGCGGGAGCCCCCCCCCCCCCCATGAACGGATGAATTTTGGGGTACCCTCCCCTCCCACATCCATGGGACCCCCCCCAAACCCCCCCGGGACCACCTTGTGAACTGGTTTACCCCCCTCCCACCCCCCAAAAAAAAATCCCCAAAATCAGGGGCGGCCCTGAATTGAGGAGGGGGTGAGGGGCAGGAATTGAGGGGGGGGTCTGTAAGGGGGTGGGGGGGCGCTGCAGCGACACAAACCTGAACCCCCCCCCTCAAAAAAAAACCTCGGGGTCCCCCTCTCCTGTGTTTCTCTCTCTTCGTTCTGGGCCCCCCCCCCCCCCAAAAAAAAAACCTCCCCTTGTAGAGTTCCCCCCCTCCCCCATTTCCCCCGCGCTTTTTTTGTGTATGAATAAAGGAGCGGGACCCCGTTGGGCCCCCCCTCATTTTGTGTGTCCCGTTTGCCCCCCCCCCACCCCCCCATCGGTGTCACCGGGCTCGGGTTTCGCTCTGCCCCCCCCCCTTCCCCCCCCCCCCCCCCGGTGAAACCGGAGCCGCTGTCGCGGGGGTCGCGCCCCCCCCACCCCCTGCGGCCGTCACTCAGCGCCGAGGTCGCCGCGAATGTCGCGACCTTCATGGGGGGGGGAATCGGGTTACCGCGGGGGGGGGCAGCGCCTACAGACCCCCCCCTGAGGGGGGGACACACCCAGGGACAGCCCCCCCCCAAATCGGGACATTGGGGACCCCCGCGTTTGGGGAGGGGGCTCGGAAGGGCGCGGCGGGACCGGGAGGTGCTGAAGCTCCGCCCCCTCATGAATATTTAACGAAAGGATAGTATTCCCCGCCTTTAGCCCCGCCCCTTCATGAATAATTATCGGTTAAATACCCTGAGTGGTGAAGTGGAGGCGTGGCTTCGTTCAGGCTCCGCCCCCTCATGAATATTGAATCATTCCCGCGCTCAAAACCGCTGGGGCGCCGCTGCTGCCGCCGCCCCCGGCCCGGAGCCCCCCAAGTCCTAAACTCCCAAAACCCGGAGCCCCCCAGGACCCCTCCCCAAACCCAGAGCTCCCTAGGACCCCCCCCCCGAAAAATCGGCGCCCCCAAAATCCGGAGCCCCCAAAATTCGGAGCCCCCAAAATTCGGAGCCCTCCGGACCCCTCCAAAACCCGGATCCTCTGGATCTCCCCTAGCCCGGATCCCTGCGGACCCCTCGGATCCCCCCACCCCTTAAAGCCCCGCTGACTCTCCAGAGACCCCCACCCCGATTTGTGTCGCCATGTCGCGACCGCTGACGGACGCGGACCGGCGGCGGCAGATCAGCGTGCGGGGCCTGGCGGGGCCCGAGAACGTGGGCGAGCTCAAGAAAAACTTCAACCGGCACCTGCACTTCACCCTCGTCAAGGATCGCAATGTCGCGACATCCCGCGACTACTACATGGCCCTGGCACACACCGTGCGCGACCACCTGGTGGGGCGCTGGCTGCGGACGCAGCAGTACTACTACGAGAAAGACCCCAAGGTGGGCGTTTGGGGGGTCCTGGGGGGGTTTGGGGGTCCTGGATGGGTCTGGGGTCTGCACACACAGCAGTACTGCTACGAGAAAGACCCCAAGGTGCGCGTTTGGGGGGTCCTGGGGGGTCCTAGAGGGGTCTGGGGTCTGCAGAACCAACAGTGCCATCCTGAGGAAGGGCCCAAGGTAGGGATTTGGGGGTCCTGGGGGGGTTTTGGGGGGTCTGGGGTCTGCAGAACCAACAGTGCCATCATGAGGGAGAGCCCAAGGTGGGGATTTGGGGGGTCCTGGGGGGGTTTTGGGGGGTCTGGGGTCTGCAGAACCAACAGTGCCACCATGAGGGAGAGCCCAAAGTGGGGGTTTGGGGGGTCCTAGGGAAGTTTTGGGGGTCTTGGAGGGGTCTGGGGTCTGCAGTGCCGTGATGAGGAAGAGGCCAAGGTGGGGGTATGAGAGGTCCTGGGGGTCCTAGGGGGCTTTTGGGGGGTCATAGAGGGGTTTGGGGTCTGCAGAACCAACAGTGCCACCATGAGGAAGAGGTCAAGGTGGGGTTTGGGAGGGTTCTGGGGGGGTTTTGGGGGGTCCTGGAAGGGTCTGGGGTCTGCACACCCAACAGTGCAGGGGTCTGCGCCCTTTAGTTATAACTAAAGGACCCCAAGGTGGTGAAAAAGGGGGTTCTGGGGGGGGGTCCTGGATGGATTTTGGGGATCTTGGGGGGCTCCGTGCCCAACAGTGCGACTGTGACGACCCTAATTCAGGGGGGTCACCAGGAATGGTGGGGTGGGGGCTGTGGGTTTGTGGGGGTCGCAGCTCTGGGAGGGGGAGATTTTGGGGGTGCATTTGGGCGGGGTGAGGGGATCAGGACTGGGAGGGGTCCTGGGGGTGCAAGTTTGGGGGGGATCAGCACTGGGGGGGGGCATTTTGGGGGTACATTTCGGGGGGAATCAGGACTGGGAGGGGTGGTTCTGGGGGTGCATTTCGGGGGGGTTCAGCACTGGGGGGGTCCTGGGGGTGCATTTTGGGGGGCATCAGGATTGGGGGGTGGGTTCTGGGGGTGCATTTCGGGGGGGGTTCAGCACTGGGAGGGTTCTGGGGGTGTATTTTGGGGGGGCTCAGGACTGGGAGGGGTCCTGGGGGTGCATTTCGGGGGGGATCAGGATTGGGGGGGGGGGGTTCTGGGGGTGCATTTCGGGGGGGGTTCAGCACTGGGGGGGTTCCTTCTCCCCCCCCCCCCCATTCCGGTTAAATTTATCCTGACCTTTCCCGCCACCCCGGCCCTGCCATTTAATCCCGACACCGGATAGCGGGGGGGCGGCGGGGCCGGGGGGGGACCCGGGGGGCGCGGGGGTGTCCGTGACCCCCCCTGACCCCCCCTGACCCCCCGAACCCCCTTTTAGCGCATCTATTACCTGTCCCTGGAGTTCTACATGGGGCGCACCCTGACCAACACCATGGTGAATTTGGGGCTCCAGAGCGGCTGCGACGAGGCGCTCTACCAGGTGGGGGGGATTTGGGGGGGCCTGGGGGGGGTTTGGGGGGGCTGGGGAGGGGTCGTGGGGGTCCGCAATGCGGGGCTGTCCCCATGGGGTGCGGTGGGATTTGGGGAGGGCGATTGGGGGGACAGAGAGGGGACAGCGGGGAGAGGGAGGGGGATGGGGACTTTTTGGGGTGTCCCCTGTCAGTTTTGGGGTGTCCCCCTCGGTTTTGGGGTCCCTCCCAACCGCTGCTCTGTTGTCGCCGTCCCCAGCTCGGGCTGGACATGGAGGAGCTGCAGGAGATCGAGGAGGACGCGGGGCTGGGCAATGGCGGCCTGGGGCGGCTGGCAGGTGCGGGGGGGACCCCACAATGTCCCCGGTGTTGTCCCCGATCCCCCCGGAACGTCTCTGATTGTCCCCAGGATCGTCCCCCCCGTGTCCCGCTCCCGGTCACACCGGGATCCCCCCGGGATGCTCCTGTCCCCGCCGCTCCCGTGTCCCCGTGGTGTCCCCAATGTCCCCGGTGGCATCTCCCTGTCTGTCCCCAAGGGTGTTTGCTGTCCTCCGTGGGCCCCGCTGTGTCCCCCCAGTGTCCCCCGTGTCACTCCAGTGTCCCCCCAGTGTCCCTGTACCACCCCAATGTCCCCAGTGTCCCCCCAGTGTCGCTGACCCCCATTGTCCCCTGTGTGCCCCAACTGTCCCCGTGTCACCCCAGTGTCCCCAATGTCCCCAGCCCCTGTCCCTGTGTCCCCGGGTCCCTGACCCTGTCCTTGACCCTGTCCCGGTGTCCCCAGCCCCTGTCCCTGCGTCCCCAATGTCCTCAACCCCTGTCCCCGTCTCCCCAGTGTCCCTGTGTCCCCAATGTCCCCAATGTCCCCAGTGTGTTTCCTGGACTCCATGGCCACCCTGGGTCCCCTGTGTCCCTGTCCCCAATGTCCCCAACCCCTGTGCCCATGTCCCCAGCCCCTGTCCCTGTGTCTCCAATGTCCCTGACTGTGTCCCCAGTGTCCCTGACCCTGTCCCTGCGTCCCCAATGTCCCCAATGTCCCCAGTGTGTTTCCTGGACTTTGTGGCCACACTGGGTCCCCAACGTCCCCAATCCATGTCCCCAATGTCCCTGATGGTGTCCTCAATGTCCCCAGTGTTCCCAGCGTGTTTCCTGGACTCCATGGCCACCCTGGGTCCCCTGTGTCCCTGTCCCCAATGTCCCCATGTCCCCAATGTCCCTGACTGTCCCCACTGTTCCTGATGGTGTCCCCAATGTCCCCAATGTCCGCAGCGTGTTTCCTGGACTCCATGGGCATGCTGGGTCCCCAATGTCCCTGACCCTGTCCCCAATGTCCCTGATGGTGTCCCCAATGTCCCCATGTCCCCAATGTTCCCACTGTCCCCAATGTCCCCAATGTCCCCATGTCCCCAATATCCCCATGTCCCCAATGTCCCTGATGGTGTCCCCAATGTCCCTGACTGTCCCCAATGTCCCCGTGTCCCCAGCGTGTTTCCTGGACTCCATGGCCACGCTGGGTCTCGCCGCCTACGGTTACGGGATCCGCTACGAGTTCGGCATCTTCAACCAGCGCATCGCGGGGGGGTGGCAGGTGCGGGGGGGCCTGGGGGCGGGGCAGGTCTGGGGAGGGGTCTCTGGGGGGGTTTCAGGGTGGGGAGGGGTCTCTGGGTGGGTTTGGGGGACTCAGTGTGGGTACTGGGGTTCTCAGGAGGGTCTCTGGGTGGGTTTTGGGATGGGGAGGGGTCTCAGGATAGGTTTTAGGGTGGGTTTTGGGGTTGGGAGGGGTCTCTGGGTGGGTTTTGAGGAGGTGGGGCTTGGGGAGGGGCCTCTGGGTGGGTTTTAAGGTGGGGAGGGGTCTCTGTGTGGATTTTGGGGTCCGTGTGTGGGTTTTGGGGTTTTGGGGGGGGTCTCTGTGTGGATGCTTGGGGTGGGGAGGGGTCTCTGTGTGGATTTTGGGATTCCGGGGATTTTGGGGATTCTGGGGATTTTGGGGAGGGGTCTCTGTGTGGATTTTGGGATTCCGGGGATTTTGGGGGTTCTGGGGATTTTGGGGAGGGGTCTCAGGTGTGCCCCGCCCCCAGGTGGAGGAGGCCGATGATTGGCTGCGCTACGGGAACCCCTGGGAGAAGGCGCGGCCCGAGTACACGATCCCGGTGCGCTTCTACGGGCGCGTGGAGCACGGGCCCGAGGGGGCGCGCTGGGTGGACACGCAGGTGAGGGCACACCTGGCACACCCCTGGGCACACCCCTGGGCACACCTAGGCATGGGGGGTACACCTGGGATACACCTGGGCACACACCTGGGCACACCCCGGGTACACCTGGCACACATGGGCATGGGGGGCACACCTGGGATACACCTGGGCACACCCCTGGGCACACCTCTGGGCACACCTGGGCACACCTGGGCATGGGGGGCACACCTGGGTCCACCTGGGTACCCCTGGGCACACCTGGGCACACATGGGCATGGGGGGCACACCTGGGGATACACCTGGGCACACCTGGGCACATCCCGGTACACCTGGGCACACCCCTGGGCACACCTGGGCACATCCCTGGGTACACCCCGGGGCACACCTGGGGCACACCTGGGGCACACCCCTGGGTACACCCCTGGGCACACCTGGGGCACACCTGGGCACACCTGGGCATGGGGGGCAGGGCTGGGCACGCAGGTGAGGGCACACGTGGGGCACAGGTGTCACACAGATGTCACCAGGTGTCGCACCCTGCGCACACCTGAGCCCAGGTGAGGACGTGCTGCACCCCGGGGGGGCTCTGGGCATTCGGGGGTGCCCCTGGCACATGTGCGTGTCACCCGCAGGTGGGGGGGGCTCTGGGCATTCGGGGGGTGCCCCTGGCACACGCGTGTGTCACCCGCAGGTGGTGCTGGCCCTGCCCTACGACACGCCCGTGCCCGGGTACCGCAACAACACGGTGAACACGCTGCGCCTGTGGTCAGCGCGCGCCCCCAACGACTTCAACCTCAAGGACTGTGAGTGCCCCCTGCCCAAAATCCACCCCAAACCCCAAAATCCAACCCAAAATCCATCCCTGAATGCCAATATCCAGCCCCAAATTGACCCCTGGCACCTCAAATCCCCCCAAACCCCAAACCTGCCCCAAAATCCATCCCTGAATGCCAAAATCCAACCCAAACCCCAAAATCCAACCCAAAATCCATCCCTGAACCCCAAAATCCAACCCCAAACCCCAAAATCCAACCCCAAATCCACCCCAAAATCCAACCCTGAACCCCAAAATCCACCCCCAGAACCCAAAATCCATCCTGAATGCCAAATCTACCTCAAACCCCCAAATCCACCCCTGAACCCCAAAATCCAGCCCTGAACCCCAAATCCACCCCCAGTTCCTCCCCCAAACCCCAAATCCACCCCCAACCCCCAAAGTCCAACCCAAATCCACCCCTGAACCCCAAATCCTTCCCTAAACCCCAAAATCCACCCCCTTGAACCCCAAAATCCGCCCCTGAACCCCAAAATTCCCCCCTGACCCCCTCTGTCCCCCCCAGTCAATGTCGGGGGGTACGTCCAGGCCGTGCTGGACCGAAACCTGGCCGAGAACATCTCCAGAGTGCTGTACCCCAATGACAACGTGAGAAATTGGGGGGTCCTGAGGGGTCTGGGGGGGATCTTGGGGTTCCTGAGGGGTTTGGGGGGGTTTGGGGGCGCTGGGACCCCCCAAACCTGGCCGAGAACATCTCCAGAGTGCTGTACCCCAATGACAACGTGAGAAATTGGGGGGCCTCGGGGGTCCTGGGGGGCTTTGGGGGGTCCTGAGGGGGTCTGGGACGCTGGGAACCCCAGGGGAGCAGGGGCACCCCCAAATCTGGCTGAGAACATAAAAAAAAACCCCAAAAAACCCCAAAAATAACGTGGGGGGGGGGTCCTGGGTACCTCTAGTTTCTCGAGGGGGTTTTGGGGGCTGTTTTGGGGTCTCCCATGGGGACACCCCCGGTTTTTCGAGGGCAAGGAGCTGCGGCTGAAGCAGGAAAGGTTTGGGGGGCTGTTTTGGGGTCTCACAGGGGATTTTGGGATGCTGTTTTGGGGTCTCATGAGGGGATTTGAGGGGCTGTTTTGGGGTCTCACAGGGGGTTTTGGGGGGCTGTTTCGGGGTCTCACATGGGTGCACCCCCAGTTTTTCGACCGCAAGGAGCTGCAGCTGAAGCAGCAGGAAGGGTTTGAGGGGCTGTTTCGAGGTCTCACAGGGGGTTTTGGGGGGCTGTTTTGGGGTCTCACAGGGGGTTTTGGGATGCTGTTTTGGGGTCTCATGAGGGGATTTGGGGGCTGTTTTGGGGTCTCACAGGGGTTTTGGGGTGCTGTTTTGGGGTCTCACAGGGGATTTGGGGGGCTGTTTTGGGGTCTCACACGGGTGCACCCCCAGTTTTTCGAGGGCAAGGAGCTGCGGCTGAAGCAGGAGTATTTCGTGGTGGCCGCCACGCTCCACGACATCGTGCGCCGCTTCAAATCCGCCAAGTTCGGCAGCCGCGACCCCGTGCGCAAATCCTTCGAGAGCTTCCCCGACAAGGTGAGCCCCGAAACGCCCCGGGGACCCCCCCAAAAAACCCCTCTGGGACCCCCAAAATTCCCCCCGATTTAACCCCTTGCCGGCCGCGCAGGTGGCGATCCAGCTGAACGACACCCACCCCTCGCTGGCCATCCCCGAGCTGATGCGGATCCTGCTGGACGAGGAGCACCTGGGGTGGGACCAGGTGGGTGCTGGGACCCCCAGACCACGGGGAGGGTCCCCAAAACCTCCCCCGGGGACCCCAAAACTGCCCCCAGACCCCAAAACTGCCCCCAGACCCCAAAACCTCCCCCGGGGATCCCAAAACTGCCCCCAGACCCCAAAACCTCCCCCAGGGACCCCAAAACTGCCCCCAGACCCCAAAATCTTCCTGGGAACCCAAACACTTTCTTGGACCCCAAAACCTCCCCCTGGGACCCCAAAACCTTCCCGGGACCCCTCAAACTTCCAACACAGTTTCTCATGATTCTTCTTGCTGTTAAACATTAATTACGTTTAATTATTAAACAATCATCACATCCAACACTGAAATCATGATTTTAACCCTTTAAATCCTCCCTCCTGCAGGCGTGGGACATCACGGTGCGCACCTGCGCCTACACCAACCACATTGCTCCTACAATTAAACATTAATTCTATTTAATTACTAAACAATCATCACATCTAACACTGATAAAATGATTTTAACCCTTTAAATGCCCCCAATGGCAGGCGTGGGACATCACGGTGCATACTTGCACCTACACCAACCGCATTGCTCCTACAATTAAACATTAATTCTATTTAATTACTAAACAATCATCACATCTAATACTGATAAAATGATTTTAACCCTTTAAATGCCCCCATCCCAGGCGTGGGACATCACGGTGCGCACCTGCGCCTACACCAACCACACGGTGCTGCCCGAGGCGCTGGAGCGCTGGCCCGTCCACCTGCTGGAGTCGCTGCTGCCGCGGCACCTGCAGCTCATCTACGAGATCAACCAGCGCTTCCTCGACGTGAGACTGGGGAGGGGGCGACGCGGGGGGGGTCCCGGGGGTCCTCAGGGCTGGGGGAACCCCGGGGTTTGGGGGTGCAGAGGGTGTGGGGAGGTTGGGGGGTGTTGGGGGTAACACTGGGGGAAATTCCTGCCCGGTTTGGGGGTGAGGGGGGAATTGAGGGGGGGTCTCCCAATAGTCTGTGCCCCTCCCCCCTCCAGCTGGGTGATTTTTGGGGGTCTCAGAGGGGTTTCTGGGGGTCTGGGGGTGACATTGGGGGGATCTCTGGGGGGGTCTGGTGTTCCTGGGGGTGACATTGGGGGGGTCACTGTGGTGTCCCCAGGGGGTCTCTGGGGGGTCCGGTGTGCCTGGGGGTGTCCCTGAGATGTCCCTGGAGGGGATCTCTGGGGGTCTTTGGGGATTTGGTGTCCTTGGGGTTGTCCCTGAGGAGTCTCAGGGGTCCCAATGTCCCTGAGGGGGGGTTTCAGGGATGTCCCCAGGCAGGTCCCAGGGGTCCCAATGTCCCCAGTGGGGGTCTCAGGGCTGTCCCCAAGGGGGGTCCCAGGGGTCCCGATGTCCTTGGGAGGGGTCTCAGGGCTGTCCCAATGTCCCCAGTGGGGTCTCAGGGCTGTCCCCGATGGGGATCTCGGGGGTCCCAATGTCCCCATTGGGGGTCTCAGGGCTGTCCCTGGGGGGTCTCAGTGCTGTCCCTTGGTGGGGGGGATCTCGGGGGTCCTGATGTCCCTGATGGGGGTCCCGGGGTCTCAGGGCTGTCCCCAATGGGGGTCTCAGCGCTGTCCCCAGTGGGGGTCCCAGGGGTCTCAGGGCTGTCCCCAATGGGGGTCCCAGGGTCTCAGGGCTGTCCCCGGGGGGTCTCAGGGCTGTCCCCAATGGGGGTCTCAGGGCTGTCCCCTGGGGGTCCCGGGGGTCTCAGCGCTGTCCCCCGCCCCCCCCAGCGCGTGTACGCCCAGTTCCCGGGGGACCTGGAGCGGCTGCGCCGGATGTCGCTGGTGGAGGAGGGCGCGGTGAAGCGCATCAACATGGCACACCTGTGCATCGTGGGCGCGCACGCCGTCAACGGCGTGGCCGAGATCCACTCGCAGATCCTCAAGGACAGCGTGTATGGACCCCCAGAACCCCCCAAACCACCCCAAATATCCCCAAATCACCCCAAATATCCCCAAACCCCGAGATCCACTCACAGATCCTCAAGGACAGCGTGTACGGACCCCCAAAACCCCCCCAAGTACTCCCATATCACCCCAAATCACCCCAGCCATGTCCTGTGCTCCCAGACCCCAAGATCCACTTGCCGATCCTCAAGGACAGCGTGTACGGACACCCCAAAACCCCCCAAATCACCCCAAATATCCCCAAACCCCCAAATCCACTCGCAGATCCTCAAGGACAGCGTGTACGGACCCCCAGAACCCCCCAAATCACCCCAAATATCCCCAAATATCCCCAAACCCCGAGATCCGCTCGCAGATCCTCAAGGACAGCGTGTACGGACCTCCAAAACCCCCCCAAGTACTCCCATATCACCCCAAATCACCCCAGCCATGTCCTGTGCTCCCAGACCCCAAGATCCACTCGCAGATCCTCAAGGACAGCATATATGGACCCCCAGGGCACCCCAAATCACCCCAAATATCCCCAAACCCCCCAGGACCCTGGGATCCACTCACAGATCCTCAAGGACAGCGTGTACGGACCCCCAAAACCCCCCAAATCACCCCAAATATCCCCAAATATCCCCAAACCCCGAGATCCACTCGCAGATCCTCAAGGACAGCGTGTACAGACCCCCAGGGCACCCCAAACCACCCCAGTGTCCCCATTGTCCCTGTGTCCCCCAGGTGTCCCCATTGTCCCCATTTCCCCAGGTGTCCCCATTGTCCCCGTGTCCCCTCCATGTCCCTGTGTCCCCCAGTGTCCCCATTGTCCCCGTGTCCCCTCCATGTCCCCGTGTCCCCCAGGTGTCCCCACTGTCCCCGTGTCCCCCAGGTTTAAGGATTTCTACGAGCTGGAGCCGCACAAGTTCCAGAACAAAACCAACGGCATCACCCCGAGGCGCTGGCTGGTGATGTGCAACCCCGGGCTGGCCGAGGTCATCGCGCAGGTGGGAGAGACTGGGATGGGAATGGGAGGGACTGGGAGGGACTGGGATGGGAATGGGAGGGACTGGGATCAGATGGGATGGAAGGGGATAGACTGGGAGGGACTGGGATGGGAATGGGATGGACTGGGAGGGACTGGGAGGGACTGGTGGGGACTGGGATGGGAATGGGAGGGACTGGGAAGGGAATGGGAGGGACTGGGGGGGACTGGGATCAGATGGGATCACCTGGGCTCACCTGGGACAGACTGGGACGGACTGGGACGGACTGGAATCACCTGGATCTCGCCTGGTTCTCCCTCCCCAGCGCATCGGGGAGGATTTCGTGTCCGACCTGGACCAGCTGCAGCGGCTCCGCGACTTCGTGGACGACGAGAGCTTCATCCGGGACGTGGCCAACGTCAAACAGGTACGGGGGGCTGGGGAGGGGTCCCGGGGGGTCCCAGAAGGATGGGGAGGGGTCCCAAGGGGCTCTGGGGGGGTCTCAGCAGCCCCTGCCCCTCTCAGGTGATCCAGGGCACACCTGGACCAGGTGTGGGGGGCGCAGCCGGTGCTGCTCAAGGGGGGAATTTGGGGGCTCCGGACCCACTTTGGGGGAATTTTGGGGGGTCCCGGGGGGCTGGGGGGGGTCTCAAAAGGATGGGGAGGGGTCCCAAGGGGGGTCCCAAGGGATCTCAGCAGCACCTCCCCATCTCAGGTGATCCAGGGCACACCTGGACCAGGTGTGGGGGGTTCAGCTGGAACCACTTGGGGGGAATTTGGGGAATTCGGGGGGTCCGGACCCACTTTGGGGGGAATTCTGGGGGGGCTCTGGGGGTCCCGGCCGCGCCCCCAGCCCCTGTTTGCCCCCTCCCCGAATTGCAGGAGAACAAGGTGAAGTTCGCGGCGTACCTGGAGAAGATGTCGGGCGTGCGGGTGAACCCGGCCTCGCTCTTCGACGTGCAGGTGAAGCGGATCCACGAGTACAAGCGGCAGCTGCTCAACTGCCTGCACATCATCACCCTCTACAACCGTGAGTGGGGGTCCCCAAAAGCCCCCCGGACCCCTCCCCATTTGGGGACAGCCCCCCGAAATCCCCCAACCCCAAAAATCCCAAAAATTCCCCAAAAAAATTCCCCCCAAATTCACCCAAAAACCTGTGCTGGGACATCCTGGGACACCCAAATTCCTGCACATCGTCGCCCTCTACAACCGTGAGTGGGGGTCCCCGAAACCCCCCGAGACCCCTCCTCATTTGGGGAGAGTCCCCCAAAATCCCCTGACCACCCAAATGCCCCAAAACCCCAAAATTCCCCAAAAAATCTGAACTGGGATCTTCCCAGATCCCCCAAATCCCTGCATCATCACCCCCAAATTCCTGCACATCGTCACCTCTACAACCGTGAGTGGGGGTCCCCGAAATCACCCTGAGACCCCTCCTCATTTGGGGAGAGCCCCCCGAAATCCCCCAACCCCAAAAATCCCCAAATCCCCCCCCCCAAATCCCACAAATCCCCCCCAAAATCCCCCAAAAAACTGCACTGGGATCCCCCCAAAATTCCCCAAATCCCCCTGGGACCCCCCCAAAAATCCTTCTGGGACCCCCCCTAAAATCCCCCAAATCCTTCTGGGACTCCCAAAATCCTCCTGGGACCCCCTCAAATCCTTCTGGGACCTACCCAAAATCCCCCAAATCCTTCTGGGACCCCCCCAAAATCCCCCAAATCCCCCTGGGACCCCCTGAAATTCCCCCCGAACCCCTCGGGGACCCCTCCCCGATTTTTGGGGGGGTCTCCCTTGACTCGTGGCCCCCCCATTTTGGGGTCTCCCCCCAATTTTAGGGATCAAGAAGGACCCCGGGAAACCTTTCGTGCCCCGAACCATCATGATCGGGGGCAAGGTCAGGGGGGTTTGGGGTTTTGGGGGTTTTTGGGGTTTTGGGAATTTGGAATTTTGGGGTTTTTTTTGAGTTTTGGGGTTTTGGAGTTTTGGGATTTTGGAATTTTGGGGTTTTTGGGAATTTGGTGGTTTTGGGAGTTTGGATTTTGGGGGTTTGGGGAGTTTGGGGTTTTGGGGGTTGGGGTTTTAGGAATTTGCAGCTATTGGAGTTTTGGGAGTTTGGGGTTTGGGGGTTTTAAGATTTCTGGGATATTGGGGGTTTTGGGATTTTTGAATTTTGGGATTTGAGGGATTTTGGGGATTTTGGGATTTGGGGATTTTGGTGTTTTGGGGGTTTTGGGGATTTAGTTTGTTTTTTTTTTTTTAATTTTTTGGGATTCGGGGGTTATTGGAGTTTTGGGGATTTGGGGGTTTTGGGGTTTTAGGATTTTGTGGTTATCGGAGTTTTGGGAGTTGGGGTTTTGGGTGTTTTAAGATTTGTGGGATTTGGGGGTCTTGGGGTTTTTGAGTTTTGGGATTTTGAGATTTTAGGGATTTGGGGTTTTTGAGTTTTGGGATTTTGAGGATTTGGTGGGTTTTTTTGGGTTTCAGGGGCTCCATTTGTGCTCAGAGTGGGAATTTGAGGGGCTCCATTTGGGTTTGGCGTTTTGGGGTTCCTGGTGTGTGCCAGAGCTCTCTCTGGGGGGGGGTGCCTGAAGGTTTTTGGGGTCCCTGAGGGTTTTTGGGGTCCCTGAGGGTTTTTGGGGTGCCTGAGGGTTTTTGGGGTCCCTGAGGGTTTTTGGGGTGCCTGAAGGTTTTTGGGGTCCCTGAAGGTTTTTGGGGTCCCTGAGGGTTTTTGGGGTGCCTGAGGGTTTTTGGGGTCCCTGAGGGTTTTTGGGGTGCCCCCCAGGCCGCCCCCGGGTACCACATGGCCAAGATGATCATCAGGCTGGTGACGGCCATCGGGGACGTGGTCAACAACGACCCGGCCGTGGGCGACCGGCTGCGGGTGCTGTTCCTGGAGAATTACCGGGTGTCGCTGGCCGAGAAGGGTGAGCACCCCAAAAATACCCCAAAATCACCCCAAAATCAGCCCAAAAACCTGCCCTGAACCCCTAAAACCTCAGTGAACCTGCCCTGAAAGCCCTGAACCCACCCCAAAATCCTCAACCCCTCTGCGGGTGCTGTGGTGCTGTTCCTGGAGAATCACAGGGTGTCGCTGGCCGAGAAGGGTGAGCACCCCAAAATCACCCCAAAAACCTCCCTGAACCAACCCAAAAAAACCCTGAAATCGCCCCAAAATCCCCAATCCCCCCTGCAGGATCCCCGGTATCACTTCAGTGTCACCAAATATCCCGATTGTCACCTGATGTCACCCCAAAAACCCCCGATACACCCCAATATCACCCTAATACACCCCAATATCCCCCAATATAACCCTGATACACCCCAAAATCCTCCAATAGAACCCCAATATCCCCTGATACCTCTAAATATCACCCCAATAATCCCCAATACACCCCGATATCTCCCGATATCACCCCAATACCCCCTGATATCACCCCAACATCACCCCAATATCCCCCAATATCAAATATATATCTCCTGATATAACCCCTGATATCACCTGATGTCCCCTGACACCTCCTGATTTCTCCCAATATAACCCCAATACACCCCGATATCCCCCAATATAACCCCAATATCCCGCGATATCTCTGGATATAACCCCAATATCCCCCGATATCCCCTACTATCACCCCAATATTCCCTGATATAACCCAAATATCACCCCGATATAACCCCAATACCCCCGATATCCCTGATACCACCCCCAATACCCCCCCAATATTCCCTGATATCACCCCAATACCCCCCTGATATAACCCGATATCACCCCAATACACCCCGATACCCCCCGATATCACCCTGATATCACCCCGATATCACCCCGATATCACCCCGATCCCCCCGCAGTGATCCCGGCCGCCGACCTGTCGGAGCAGATCTCCACGGCGGGCACGGAGGCCTCGGGCACCGGGAACATGAAGTTCATGCTGAACGGGGCGCTGACCATCGGCACCATGGACGGCGCCAACGTGGAGATGGCCGAGGAGGCCGGGGAGCAGAACCTGTTCATCTTCGGCATGAGGGTGCCCGACGTGGAGGCGCTGGACAGGAAGGGGTGAGGGGCCGGGGGGGGGCCGGAGTGACCACAGAGTGACCACAGTGACCACAGAGTGACCAGAGTGACCACAGAGTGACTGCAGAGTGACCAGTGCAGTAACCAGTGTCCACAGAGTGACCAGTGCAGTGACCACAGAGTGACCAGAGTGACCAGTGCAGTGACCACAGAGTGACCACAGAGTGACCAGTGCAGTGACCACAGAGTGACCACAGAGTGACCAGAGTGACCAGTGCACACAGAGTGACCAGTGCAGTGACCAGTGTCCCCAGGGTGCCCGACGTGGAGGCGCTGGACAGGAAGGGGTGAGGGGCCGGGGGGTGACCGGAGTGACCACAGAGTGACCAGTGCACAGTGCACACGGAGTGACCAGTGCAGTGACCAGTGTCCCCAGAGTGACCAGTGCACACAGACTGACCACTGCACACAGTGACCAGTGCAGAGTGACCAACCCATGGCACACACACTGACCATCCCATGGCACTCAGTGACCAACCCATGGCACAGAGTGACCACTGCACACAGTGACCACTGCAGAGTGACCACCCTGTGCCCCCAGAGTGACCAGTGCAGAGTGACCAGAGTGACCAGTGCAGTGACCAGTGTCCCCAGAGTGACCAGTGCAGTGACCATGGCACAGAGTGACTGCAGCAGTGACCAGTGCACAGAGTGACCAGTGTCCCCAGAGTGACCACCCCATGGTGACCCACTGACCACCCCATGGCACTCAGTGACCACCACAGAGTGACCAGTGCCCGCAGAGTGACCAGTGCAGAGTGACCACCCCATTGTGACCCACTGACCACCCCATGGCACAGAGTGACCACTGCACAGAGTGACCACTGCACCCACTGACCACCCCGCGGCACCCACTGACCACCCCATGGCACGCACTGACCACCCCTCTGGTCACTCAGGACCCCCAGATACCCCCATGGGCACAAAGCTGAGCAGGGAGGGAAGTCCAGAGGATTTGGGGGAGACCCCCTGAACCCCTAAAACCCCCCCACAAGATCCCTCAAAATCTCCCCAAAAATCTCCCCATAAACCCCCAAACCCCCCAAAACCTCCCCAAACCTCCCTGAACTTCCCCAAACCCCCCAAAACCTCCCCAAACCCCCCAAAACCTCCCCAAACCTCCCAAAACCTCCCCAAAACCCCCCAAAATTCCCTCATAACCCCCCAAAACCTCCCCAAACCCCCCAAAACCTCCCCAAACCTCCCAAAACCTCCCCAAAACCCCCCAAAATTCCCTCATAACCCCCCAAAACCTCCCCAAAACCCCCCAAAATTCCCTCATAACCCCCCAAAACCTCCCCAAAGACCCCCCAAACTTCCTCATAACCCCCCAGGACCGCCCCAAAATCCCTCCAAAATCCCCCAAACCCCCCCAAGACCCCCCAGGACCGCCCCAAAATCCCCCCAAATCCCCCAGGTACCGGGCCCAGGAGTTCTACGACCGCCTGCCCGAGCTCCGCCAGGCCGTGGACCAGCTCAGCTCCGGCTTCTTCAGCCCCCGGCAGCCCGACCTGTTCCGCGACATCGTCAACATGCTGATGAACCACGACAGGTCTGTCGCGACAGGAGCCCCGCGGGGCCGGGGAATCGCGATAGGGGAGGGGGCGGCACCAGGGAAGGGGGGATTTGGTTTGATGGGGGATGTCGGGGTTTATATCGCGATATGGGAGGGGGGTCACGGACACCTGGGCAGGGGGGGTTTGATGGGGGATATCGGGGTTTATATCGCGATAGGGGAGGGGTCACGGACACCTGGGCAGGGGGGGTTTGGTTTGATGGGGGATATCGGGGTTTATATCGCGATAGGAGGGGTGTCACGAGCACCTGGGCAGGGGGGGTTTGATGGGCTGTATTGGGGTTTATATCGCGATAGGAGGGGTCATCGACACCTGGGCAGGGGGGGTTTGGTTTGATGGGGGATATCGGGGTTTATATCGCGATATGGGGGGGTCACGGACACCGTCGCCCCCCCTCAGGTTTAAGGTGTTCGCGGATTACGAGGCGTACGTGAAGTGCCAGGAGAAAGTCAGCGCCCTCTACAAGGTGGGGACCCCTCCCCAAAATCGATCCCCCTCCCCCCCAAAAACACCCCCGAAGTGACCCCCAAAGGGGCGCCCCAACAAAGGGACCCCCCCCCAAAAGGGACCCCCCCAAAATAACAACACCCAACGGGACCCCTCCCCAAAACCCCGGTGAGATTTGGGGTGGGGGGTCCCCCAAAACCCCCGAGGGGGCACAGAGGGGTTGGGGAGGGGTCTCTAAACCCAAAAGAGATCCCGGGGGGGGGGGGGGGTCCCCAAAACCCCATGGGGAGGAAACGGGGGGGGGTCCCCAAATATTCGGGGAGGGGTCTGAGAACAAACGGGGGGGACCCCAAAACCCCCCATGGGGACACACAAGGGAGGGTCTGGGGGTGCTTTTGGGGGGTCTGGGGGTGTTTTTGGGGGTCTGGGGGAGTTTTTGGGGGTCTGGGGGAGTCTGGGGGTGCTTTTGGGGGTCTGGGGGTGTTTAGGGGGGTCTGGGGGTATCTGGGGGTGTTTTGGGGGGTCTGGGGGAGTTTTTGGGGGTCTGGGGTTGTCTGGGGGTGTTTTTGGGGGTCTGGGGGAGTTTTTGGGGGTCTGGGGGTGTTTAGGGGGGTCTGGGGAAGTTTTTGGGGGTCTGGGGGTGTCTGGGGGTGCTTTTGGGGGTCTGGGGGTGTTTAGGGGGGTCTGGGGGTGTTTTTGGGGTGCCCCCGCCCTGATTTTTCCCCCCGGGACCCCCCAGAACCAGCGGGAGTGGACCCGGACCGTGATCCGGAACGTGGCGGCCGCGGGGAAATTCTCGAGCGACCGCACGATCGCTCAGTACGCGCGGGAGATCTGGGGCTGCGAGCCCAGCCGGCAGCGCATCCCCGCGCCCGACGACCCCCGGGAATAACGGGGACCCCCCCGGGAACCCCCCCGGGAACCCCCTCGGGACCCCCTCGAAATTCCGCCCTGGATATCGCACCCCAAAACCCCCCAAATTCACCCCGGGAATTGTGGGGAACCCCCCCCTTGGAATCGCCCTGAAATCCCCCAAATTCACCCCGAAACACTCCCGGGAATTGTGGGGAACCCCCCCTGAATTCCGCACCCAAAATGCCCCAAATTCACCCCGGGAATTGTGGGGAACCCCCCCTTGGAATCGCCCTGAAATCCTCCAAATTCACCCCGAAACACCCCCGGGAATAACGGGGACCCCCCCCTTGGAACCCACCCGGGACCCCCTTGAAATTCCTCCCCGAATCCCGCACCCAAAATGCCCCAAATTCACCCCAAAACACCCCCGGGAATTGTGGGGAACCCCCAAATCGCGAATCCCTCCCTCGACCCCACCTTGTGCCTTCAGCCCCCCCAAATAATAATTGGGGAGGGGTCCCCAACTGTCCCGACCACCTCGGACCCCCCCCCAGTTCTCACCTTGCGCCCCCAAATCTTCCCTGGGGGGGGTTCAGGGGACCCCCCAAAATTTAGGGCAGTTTTGGGGCAGTTTGGGGCAATTTGGGGCAGTTTTGGGGCAGTTTTGTGGCGATTTGGGGCAATTTTGGGGCAGTTTTGGGGCTCCTTTGGTTGTTTTAATTTAATTTTGGGGTGGGGGTCTCCCCCGTTCTGCGGGATTTTGGGGTGGGGGCTCTGCGGCATCAAGGGGGGGGGGGGGGGGCGGAAAAATTGGGGGGTCCCAGCCAAAAAAACGAATTAAAAATAGAATTAAGATAAATTAAATTAAGGGAAAAAAAAACCACAAGAAACGACAGAAATTTGGTGTTTGTTGCGTTTTTGGGGGGTCCCGGGTGAATTTGGGGTGCCGGGGGGGGGGTTTGGGGTGAATTTGGGGGGAATTTTGGGGGGTCTGGGGGCGCCTTTGTGGCCTCGCCCCCTCCCCAGGGCGGCGCCTCCGTTCTGTTGAACCACAAACCACATCCCCCCCCCCCGGCCCCACCCAGGAACCCCGAAACCGCCCGGATCCGCCCCAAAACCCGGCCCCACCCCCCCCCACCCCCCCATCCCCCTGGGGCACCCCAAAAACTGCCCCGGACCCCCCAAATTCCGGCCCCGCCCTCGCAGCGCCCGACCCGACACGGCCGCAGGAGCAGGTGGGGATGGAATTTGGGGGATCTTGGGGGGGTTTGGGGGGTCCTGAGGGGTTCTGGGGTTCCTGAGGGAGTTTTGGGGGGTCCTGAGGGGGTTCTGGGGGGGGTTTGGGGGGTTCTGGGGGGTCCTGAGGGGGTTCTGGGGGGTCCTGAGGAGGTTTTGGGGGGTCCTGGGTGGGTCCTGCGGGGGTTCTGAGGGGTCCTGGGGGGGTCTTGGGGGGGGGTCTCGGGGTCGGAGGGGGGCGCGGGAGAGCGCGGGACCCCCCGAGGGTCGCCCCAGAGCCCCCTCCCAGTCGCTCCCAGTTGCTCCCAGTTGCTGCAGCGCCCAGCATTCCAACTCTCCCAGTTCCCCCTCACGCCGGGGGGTAGCGCTCTCCCAGTATCCCCAGTCCCCCCCAGTGCCCCCCAGTGCCCCCCAGTCCCCCCCAATCCCCTTCCAGTATCCCCCAGTCCCCCCCAATCCCTCCCAGTCCCCTCCCAGTATCCCCCAATCCCCCCCAGTTCCCCCCAATCCCTCCCAATCCCTCCCAATCCCCTCCCAGTCCCCCCCAGTCCCTCCCAGTCCCTCCCAGTCCCTCCCAGTCCCCCCAGTACCGGATCCGGGGCTCAGGAAGCGCCGCTCCCTTATCGGGCTGTGCAGAACCCGGGGGGAGGTGGGGAAATTTGGGGGGGTCCGGGGGGGAGTTTGGGGTCCCCAACCCCCAAAATTGTCCTGAAGGAGACCCCTGGGACCCCCAGACCCCTCCCAGCCCCAAACTGGGACTCCTAAAACCCTCCCAGACCCCCCAAACTGGGACCCCAGACCCCCCAAACTGGGACCCCCAGACCCCTCCCAGCCCCAAACTGGGACCCCCAGATCCCCCCCAGGACCCCCAAACTGGGACCCTCAGTCCCCTCCCAGCCCCCCAAAAGGGACCCTCAGCACTTGGGGACCCCCCCCAGCTCCATTTTGGGGGGGGGGGTCTCCGGTGCTGACCCCTCCCCAAATTCCCTCCCCAGTTTTGGGGTCCCACCATGAGCAGCTCCCTGGACCTGGACCGAGCCCCCACCCTGGACGAGCTCCTGAGGGGCTGCGTCGATGCCTTCGGTGGGGGGGGGACCCCCAAATTTGGGGGGTCCGGGGGGGGGGGTGAACACCCCGATTTTGGGGGGTCCTGGGGGGGGGGTGAACACACTCTCACGAGATGTGTGGGGGGGGGTGAACACCCCGATTTTGGGGGGTCTTGGGTGGCTGACACCCCGATTTTGGGGGGTTTGGGGGAGGGGGGGGATCACAGCAATTTTGGGAGGGGCCATCCCGAATTTGGGGGTCTGGGGGGAGGACACCCCGATTTTGGGGGGTCTGAGGGGGGGAGGACACCGCGAATTTGGGGGTGCCGGGGGTTTCGGGACCCCTCGGATTTGGGGGGGGGGTTCCTGAAGTTTTGGGGGTTCTTGGGTTTGTGGGGGGAAGGTTTGGGGGGGACTGGGGAGGGATTTGGGGGGATTTGGGGAGGGATTTGGGGGGATTTTGGGGGGATTTCGAGGGGGGAATTTTAGGAGGGATTTGGGGTTTTGGGGGTGGGAATTTGGGGGGATTGGGGGGGGGGCTTGGAGGGGATTTGGGGGGACCTCTGGGGGGGGCATTGGGGGATTTGGGGGCAAAAATTTGGGAGGATTTGGGGGGGGTTTGGGGGGTTCAGACCTCTGAGGTCTCCCTAAAAGCTGTGAAGCCCCAGAGGGGGAGGAATTGATATTTTGGGGGGGATTTTGGGGGGTCTCAAGGAGGGTTTTTTTTGGGGGGGGGTGGGGTCTCTCTCTGTATTTTTGGGGTGACCCCCTCGCCCCCTCCCCAGACGCTCAGGGCAAGGTTCGGGACCCCCAACTCGTGCGGCTCTTCCTGGCCACGCACCCCTGGTACCTGCCCCAGGCCGAGGTGGCCTCAAAGCTGCTGACCCTGTATCCTTGGGGACCCCCCAAAACCCCCCCGGGGACCCCCCAAAACCACCCGGGACCCCCAAATCCCCCGGGACCCCCCAAAACTTCCTGGGATTCCCCCCAAATCCCACCCCTCGTACCTGCCCCAGGCCGAGGTGGCCTCAAAGCTGCTGACCCTGCATCCTTGGGGACCCCCCCGAGACCCCCCCAAAACCCCCCGGGACCCCCAAATCCCCCAGGACCCCCAAAACTTCCTGGGATCCCCCCAAAATCCCATCCCCGGTACCGGCCCCAGGTTAAGGGAGGCTCAGAACTGCCGAGGTTTTCTCCTTGGGGACCCCCCAAAAAAAACCCCCAGGACCCCCCCCAGAACACCCTGAGACCCCTCCCGGGACACCCCAAAACCACCCGGGACCCCCAAATCCTCCGGGAACCCCCAAAACTCCCTGGGGTTCCCCCCAAAACCCTGCCTCAGCTCAAGGGGGGGGCTGGAAAAACGCCGAGGTTTTCTCCATGGGGACCCCCAAAAAAAACCCCCCAGGACCCCCCCAGAACACCCCCAAAATCCTCCAGGACTCCCCAAAACCCCCCGGGACACCCCAAAAATCCCCTGATACCCCCCCTCAGAACACCCCAAATTCCCAGGGACCCCCCCCCCCCAAAAATCGCTTCCATTGACCCCTTGGGACCCCCTGAACTTTTGGGGACTCCCCCGGCGCTTCAGATCCTCCCTCCCCCAAATCCCCCCAAATCCCAGGGACCCCCAAATCCTCAGGGCCCCCCCAAACCCTCAGGGCCCCCCCAAACCCCGCGCAGGCTCCTTGACCCCCCCAGGCTGCAGGAGTTGGGGGGCTCGGCCGAGGGTCCCTCCCTGCGCCTCAAAATCGGACACCTGGTGCGGTGAGTGACCCCAAAACCGACCTGGGACCCCAAAATTCCCCCTGGGACCCCCCTGAACTGCCCCAGGGACCCCAAAATTGACTCCGGGGGACCCCAAAACTGCCCTTGGGACCCCAAAACTGCCCCTGGGACCCCAAAACCGCCCGGGGACCCCACAACGCCCCCAGACCCCAAAACCTCCCCTGGGACCCCAAAACCACCCGGGACCCCCCAAACCCTTCCTGGGCACCCCTTGGGGACCCCCAGACCCCTTTAGGGACCCCCCAAATCTCCAGGGACCCCCCCAAACCCTTCCCGGGGACCCCTTGGGGACCCCCGCGAGTTTCGGGGTCCCCCCTGAGCCCCCCGTTTCCCCCCCCTTTCCCCAGGTACTGGGTCCGGGCGTTCCCGCGGGAGCTCTCGGGGGACCCCCAAGTTTTGGAGCGGCTGCGGGAATTGGGGGCGGCGCTGGGGGGGGACCCCCAAAAAAAACCCCCTGGGGCTGGAGAGCCTGTAGGTGAAATTGGGGGGGGGGGGGGGTGTCAGAGATTTGGGGGGGTCCGGGGGGGTTTTGGGGGGTCCAGGGGGTGAAATGGGGGGGTGACGTTGTTGGGGGGGGGTCTAGGGGGATTTTGGGGGGCACGGGGTTGAATGGGGGGGTCGTGGGGTTTTGGGGGCCTCACAGATTTTGGGGGGTCCAGGGGGTGAAATGAGGGGGGCTCGGGGGGGGTTTGGGGGGGGTCACGGGGGGCTTTGGAGGGGCTCAGGGATTTGGGGGGACATGGGGGGATTATGGGGGTTGGAATGGGGGGGGCACGGGGTTTTTGGGGGGCTCGGGGGGATTTCGGGGGATCCGGGGGGATTTTGGGGGGTTCACGGAGTTGGGGGGCACGGGGGGTTTTGGGGGGGGTCCGGAGGGTGGGAGGTGGAATGGGGGGGTTTGGGGGGATTTGGGGGGGGGGGGTCACGGGGTTTGGGGGGGCCCAGAGATTTGGGGGGTCCGGGTGGTGGAATGGGGGGGTCACGGAGTGGGGGGGGTCTTGGGGGGGGGGATTTTTTGGGGGTCTTGGGGGGGGCACAGGGACTTGGGGGGGGTCCCAGCCGTGTCCCCACCCGCGCAGCCCCGAGGAAGGCGACGCCGAGGCCGAAGGTGACGATGACGAGGCCGGAGGTGACAACGGGGGTGTCCCCGCGGTGGGGGGGGGTCCCCCCGGGGGGGTCGGGGTCGTGGCCCCCCCCCGCGCGCGGTTCTCGATGCTCCTGGAGCCGCTGGAGCCGCCGGAGCTGGCGCTGCTGCTGACACACCTGGAGCACCGCGGGTACGGGGGGATCAGGGTGAGTGACACACCTGGGGACACACCTGGGGACATTGGGGACACACCTGGGGACATTGGGGACAATGGGGACACACCTGGGGACATTGGGGACATTGGGGACACACCTGGGGACACTGGGGACACACCTGGGGACACCTGTCCCCAATCTCCCCAATGTCCCCCAATGTCCCCAATGTCTCTGATGTCCCCCATGTCCCCACTGTCTCCCATGTCTCCAATGTCCTCAAATGTCCCTGATGTCCCCCAGTGTCCCCAATGCCTCAATCTCCCCATGTCCCCCAATGTCCCCACTATCCCCAAATGTCCCCGCTGTCCCCAATCCCCCAATGTTCCCCAATGTCCCCAATCTCTCCAATGTCCCCAAATCCCCCAAGGTCCCTGCTGTCCCCACTGTCCCCAGTGCCTCGATGTCCCCGATGTCCTGATGTCCCCAATGTCCCCATGTCCCAAATCCCCCCACTGTCCCCAATCCCCCAATGTCCCCAATCTCCCCAATGTCCCCAAACCCTCACTATCCCCAAATGTCCCCGCTGTCCCTCAATGTCCCCAATCTCGCCAATCTCCTCAATGTCCCCCAATGTCCCCGCTCTCCCCAGTCCCCCAATGTCCCCCAATGTCCCCCAATGTCCCCAGTCTCTCCAATCTCCCCAATGTCCCCGCTGTCCCCGCTGTCCCCAGTCCCCCAATGTCACCCAATGTCCCCAATCTCCCCAATGTTCCCCAATGTCCCCAATCTCTCCAATCTCCCCAATGTCCCCAATGTCCCCCAATGTCCCCAATCTCTCCAATCTCCCCAATGTCCCCGCTGTCCCCGCTATCCCCGCTGTCCCCAGTCCCCCAATGTCCCCGCTGTCCCTAATGTCCCCAATCTCCTCAATGTCCCCGCTGTCCCCGCTGTCCCCAGCTCCGGGACATCCGCGTGTTCGCGCGCTCCGCGGGCACCTCGAGCTCTCCCTCCCTCCGCCGCCTGGTGGCGCTGTCCAACGGCCTCGCGCGCTGGGTGCAGCTGCGCGTGCTGCGCCCCCTGGCGGCGCCGCAGAGAGCGGCAGCGCTGGGGCAGTGCCTGCGCCTGGGCCAGGTGAGACCCCTGACCCCCGGGAATGACCCCTGGGAATGATCCCTGACCCCGAGAGTGACCCCTGACCCCTGGGAATGATCCCTGACCCATAGCGCTGGGGCAGTGCCTGCGCCTGGGCCAGGTGAGACGGGGAGCGACCCCGGGAGTGACCCCTGACCCCGGGAGTGACCCCGGGAGTGACCCCTGACCCCCGGGAGTGACCCCTGTACTGACCCCTGACCCCGGGAGTGACCCCTGACCCCCGGGAGTGATCCCTGTACTGACCCCTGACCCCTGGGAATGATCCCTGACCCCCGAGAGTGACCCCTGACCCCTGGGAATGACCCCTGACCCCCGGGAATGGTCCCTGTACTGACCCCTGGGAATGATCCCTGACCCATAGCGCTGGGGCAGTGCCTGCACCTGGGGCAGGTGAGACAGGGGAGTGACCCCAGGAGTGACCCCTGACCCCCGGGAATGGTCCCTGACCCCCGGGAATGATCCCTGTACTGACCCCTGACCCCCGGGAATGATCCCTGACCCCTGGGAGTGACCCCATGACCCCCGGGACTGACCCCTGAACTGATCCCTAAACCTGAACTGACCCCTTGACCCCCAGCCCTGACCCCAAACCCTGGGGCAGTGCCCACACCTGACCTAGGTGAGACCCCCAACCCATAAAGCCAACCTGACCCCCTGACCCCCAGACCCATATCAATGACCCCCAGCCCTGACCCCTAGACCCCCAACCCCATGGACCCCCACAGCCCCGCCCCCTCAGCCACGCCCCCTCCCCCCAAATCTCCCCCTCCCCGCCCAGAGCCTGCTGGAGCTCCGCAATTTCAATTCGCTCCTGGCCGTGGTCGGGGGGCTCGGCCACGGCTCCATCGCGCGCCTGCGCCGGACCCTGGCCCTGCTGGAGCCCCCCCTGGTCCAGGTGCGGGTCCTGGGGGTCCCCAAGGGGTCCTGGGGGTTCCCAAGGGGTCCTGGGGGTGTTCTGTGGGTTTTGGGGGCGTCTTGGGGGGGTCCTGGGGGTGTTCTGGGGGTCCCCAAGGGGGCACATGGGGGGTACAAAGGGGTTCTGGGGTGTCTTGGGGGGGTCCTGGGGCTCACGGGGGTGTGGAGAGGCATTTTGGGGAGGTACTGGGGGGTCCCCAAGGGGTCACGAGGGGTCCCAAGGGGGCATTTTTGGGTTCTGGGGTGTTCTGGGGGTGTCCTGAGGGAGTCCTGGGGGTGTTGAGGTGAATTTGTGGCGTATTGGGGGGTCCTGGAGGGGTCCTGGGGGTCCTGGTGGGGTTCCCAAGGGGGCACACGGGGTCCCAAGGGGGCATTTGTAGGTTTTGGGGTGTTCTGGAGGTGCTGGGGGGGTCCCCAAGGGGTCACACGGGGGGTACAAAGGAGTTCTGGGGGCATTTGGGGCTTCTGGGGTGTCCTGGGGGTGTCCTGGGGGTGTTGAGGAGAATTTGGGGGGTATTGGGGGGTCCTGGGGGGGTACTGGGGGGTCCTGGGGGTATCACAGGAGGCACAGGAAGGTCTGGCAGGACCCATGTGGGGATTTTGGGGGGCCCCAAAAGGGACATCGCCCCCGGCTCTGCTCATTTCTAAAACATCTCCCCTCGTCCGTGTGTCTCGCTCTGTGTCCGTGTGTCCTTTTTCCGCCCCCCCCCCCCAGCTGTGGGCGCAGCTGGCCGAGGCCGTGGGCTCTGGGGGCAATTACCGCCGGTACCGGGCGCTGCTGGGGGGCGCGGGGGGCTCGGGGGGGTTCCGGGTGCCGGCGCTCGGGGTTCACCTGCGGGACCTGGTGGCGCTCGAGGCGGCGCTGCCCGACTGGGGGGGCCCGGGGCGCCCCCACCCCAATAAACTGCGGGCCCGCTTCGCCCTGCAAGGGGCGCTGCTGGCGGGGCGGGAGCAGGGACCCCCCGGGACCCCCCACCCGGATTTGCTGCGGCTGCTGGAGGTGAGACCCCCCAAAATCACCCCAAAATCACCCCAAAATCACCCCAAAAACACCCCAAAATCACCCCAAAATCCCTCCCGGGACCCCCAAACCCTCTCCTGGGACCCCCCACCCTGACCTGCTGTGGCTGCTGGAGGTGAGACCCCCAAAATAACCCAAAATCTTCCTGGGACCCCCAAACCCCCTCCTGGGACCCTCTAAATCCCCCCGAACTCCCCCAAACACCCCCAGAATCCCCCCAAATTCCCCCCGGACTCCCCTCAACCACCCCCTTTCCCCCCCAAAATCCCCCAAACCCCAAAACCTGCCTGAACACCCCTTTCCCTCCCAAACCTCCCCTGCCCCCCCAGACATCCCCAGCCGCAACACCCCCATCCCAAACCGCCCTAGACCCCCCCAAATCCCCTCGAAGCCCCCCAAATCCCCCCGAATCCCCCCGAGATGCCGCCGAGCCCCCCCTGCAGTTCCGCCGCCGTCCCGCAGGTGTCGCTGGCGCTCGGGCCCAGCGAGGAGCAGCTGCACCAGATGTCGCTGCAGCGCGAGCCCCGCGAGAGCGCCCCCGTGAGGCCGGGGCGGGAATAGCGGGAGGGAATAACGGGAACCAGGGGGAAATGACGGGAAATGGGGAATAACGGGAAATGGGGAATAACGGGAACCGGGGGGGAATGACGGGAAATGGGGAATAACGGGAAATGGGGAATAACGGGAACCGGGGGGGAATGACGGGAAATGGGGAATAACGGGGAGAACAACGGGGAACGGGGCGGGGGAATAACGGGGAACGAGAACTGGGGAGGAACAACGGGGAATGGGGAATAACGGGAACCGATGGGGGAAGAACGGAAATGGGGGGGGGGATAACGGGGAACGGGGGAATAATGGGGAATGGGGGGGGAATAACGGGGAACGGGGGGCAATAACGGGAACCGGATGCCAGGGTGGTGGTGGAACGGGCATTGGGGGGAGTAATGGGAACGGGGAATAACGGGGAACGGGGGGGTGGAAATGGGAATGGGGGTGAATAACAGGGAACGGGAGGAATAACGGGAATGGGGGGGAAATAACGGGGAACGGGGGAGAATAACGGGGAAGGGGGAAACAACGGGGAGCGGGGGGACGGAAACGGGAACGGGGGTGAATAGCAGGGAACGGGAGGAATAACGGGAACGGGGCGGGGGGAATGGGGGGGGCGAGTGTGGAAAAGGGGGGACGAGTGTGCAAGAGGGGGTGGGGGACAGCAGGGTGTAAAAGGGGGAACCGGGCATAAAATGGGCGTGAAACGGGTGTGAAATGGGTGTGAAACGGGTGTGGAATGGGGTTTGAAATGGGCGTGAAATGAGTGTGGAGTGGGTGTGAAATGGGTGTGGAACGGGCGTGAAACGGGTGTGAAACGGGTGTGGAACGAGTGTGAAGCTGGTGTGGAATGGGTGTGGAACGGGTGTGGAATGGGTGTGGAATGGGTGTAGCGGGTGAGGCCGAATGTGCAAATGGGGGGCAAAGGGCGGCTGTGATTGTGCAAGGGGGGAGTTTGAGGGGTTCTGCCCCCCCCCCGACGCCCCCTCCCCTCCCCCAGGCCGGGCCCCCCCCGGAGCTGCCCCCCGCCCTCCCCCCCGAGCGCTGGGCCCTGCCCGAGCCCCCCCGGCCCGACCCCGAGGGGCTCCGGCCCCGCCTCGAGCAGCTCGTGGAGGTGAGGGGGGGGCCGGGGGGGGTCTTGGGGGGTCGTGGGGGTGATTTTGGGGGCCCTGGGGGGGGTTAGGAGGGATTTGGGGAGGGGGGAATTGGAGGAATTGAAGGGTCAGGGGAGGCTGGGGGGGTTTTGGGGAGGGGTCCCTGGGGGCAGTTTTGGGGTCCCAAGGAGGGGTTTGGGGTGGGGAGGGGTCTCGGAATGCTCCGAGGTGATTTTGGGTTATTTTTTGGGGGGGTCCTCAGTCCATTTTCCGGAATTTCGACGTGGACGGGGACGGGCGGATCTCGGTGGAGGAATTTGGGATCGTGCGGGAAAATTTCCCCCACCTGCCCCCGCTGGGGGAGCTGGACACGGACATGTGAGACCCCCAAACCCCCCCGGGACCCCCAAAACCCCCTGGGACACCCCCGAAACCCCCCCAGGACACCCCAAACCCCCCCGGGACCCCCAAAACCCCCCCAGAATCCCCAAATCCCCCCTGAGACCCCCCCTGCCCCCTCCAGACCCCTCCCCAGGGACCCCCAAAATGGGGACCCCCCCTTTGTGACCCCCTCCCCACCTTCTGTGCCCCCTCCCCAGGGACGGGGGGCTCAGCCGGGGGGAGGTCCTGGATTATTTCCTGCGCTGCAGCCAAGGACCCCCCCCGGGACCCCCCCCACAATTTCCGGGGGCTGCGGGGGCTCCGCGCGGGGCCCTGTGAGAGCTGCGGGAAACTGGTGAGTGCGGGGGGGGAGAGACCCCAAAATCCCACCAAAGACACCCCAAAATATCCCCAAAGACCCCCCCAAAATATCCCCAAAGACCCCCCCCAGATCCCCCAAAATATCCCAAAGATCCCCCCAAAATATCCCCAAGACCCCCCCAAAATATCCCAAAATCCCACCAAAGACCCCCCCAAAACCCCCCAGATCACCCGGTCCCCCAAAACCCCACCAAAGACCCCCCAAAATATCCCCACAGACCCCCCCAGATCCTACCCCAAAACGCCCCCAAATCGCCCCAGGTGCCCCAAATGCTTCTCGGATCCACCCAAAACTCCCCAAAATCCCCCAAAGTCCCCACCCAAAATCCCCCCAAAGTCCCCCACAGACACCCCCTAAACCCCTCCAAACCACCCCAGATCCCCCGAGGCCCCCCAAAATCCCCAGACCCCCCAAAACCCCCCCCAGATCCCCCCAAAATCCCCCCACAGATACCCCTAATCCCCCCTCCGAAACTCCCACTCTCACGAGATGTGT
>CM063160.1:494378-522323 GCA_031885435.1 Passerculus sandwichensis | reverse complement strand
ACACATCTCGTGAGAGTGGCTGGGGCGATTTTTTCGGGGGGTTTTGGGGTGATATTTTTGGGGGGTTTGGGGTAATATTTTAGGAGGGCTTGGGGTGATATTTTGGGGAGGTTTCGGGGGGTGTTTTTAGGGGGTTTGGGGTGATATTTTGGGGGGTTTGGGGCAATATTTTGGGGGGGGTTTGGGATGATAATTTTGGGGGGTGTTTGGGGGCGATGCTTTGGGGGGGGTTTGGGATGATAATTTGGGGGGGTTTGGGGCGATATTTTGGGGGGGGGTTGGGATGATAATTTGGGGGGGTTTGGGGCAATATTTTGGAGGGGGTTTGGGGGGGGGGGGGATGATAATTTGGGGGGGGTTTGGGGCGATATTTCAGGGGGGGTTTGGGGTAATTTTTTCGGGGGGGTTTGAGGTGATTTTTTTTTTTTGGGGGGGGTTCGGAGCGATTTTTTCGGGGGGGGGGGGCGGTTCGGGGCCATCGCGGATCCGCCGCCGAAGGGCGGGGGGGGGGGGGTCTGTGGGGGTGGATTTTTAGTGGGTCGGGGGTCCGCGGGGTGTGTGTGTGTGGGGGGGGGGGTTGAGGTTGCGGGAGGATGGATGGGGGGGGGTTGTGTGTGTGGGGGGGGGGGGTTGCGGGCGCGCGCCGCTCCGGAGCCGTGCGCGTGCCCGGGGGCGGGCGGGGGCTGCGGGAGCGGCGGGAGCGGCGGGAGCGGGGCCGGGACCGCCCGGGGCAGGTACCGGAGATTGGGGGGGGGGGGGGCGGGGTACCGGAATGGGGGGGGGGGGGGTACCGGAGATTTGGGGGAGGGGTGACGAGGGACAGAACGGTGAGGAGGGGGCGGCGGGGATGGGGGTGGGGGTGGGGGGGTTTGGGGGCGCGGGGAGGGGAGGGATGAGCAGAGAGGGGTGGGGGGGGTGCAGGGGGGTTTGGGGGGGACGTGGGAGGGGGTGTGGGGGGGATGGTGAGGGTACGGAGAGGGGGGGTGGGGGGGTTAGAAACGGGGGGCTCCAGGAGGGATCGGGGGGGGATTTTGGGGTGGGGGGGGGACAGCAGGGTCGCACCATCATCATCCCCCCCCCCCCATCAGGCGGGGTTTTGGGGGGCTCTGCTGAAGGGGGGGGGGAGGGGAAAGGCCGGGGCTCCCCCACCCCGGGGAGGGGCCGCATCCCCCCCCCCCTCCCCTCCCCCACTGCAGGGTCTGGGGGCCGCATCCCCCCCCTCCCCCTCCCCTCCCCCCCTTTGCGCGCCCCCCCCCCGGAATTCGGGGAGCTCATCCCGCCCCTCCCCCACTGCGGGGGGCTCATCCAGACCCCCAAAACCCCCCCCAAAAAAACCCCAAAATCCCCCCCAAACCCCCCCCCGGCCGCGGGGCCTGCGCTGCACACGCGTGTGAACCGGGCCCGGCCCCACGGGCGGCGTCACGCGGGGCACACGCGTGTGAACGGGGGGGTCGGGGCCAGCTGGGGGTGCAAAGGGTCTGGGGGCGCTGGGGGGGTGCGGGAGAACGGGGGGGGGGAACAACGGGGGTCTGCGGGGTTTGGGGTGCACACGGGTGTGCAAGGGCTGTGTGTGTAGATTGGGGGAGCACACGGGTGTGCAAGGGCTGTGTGTGTAGATTTGGGGGTGCAAACGCTGAGTGGGTGCGGTTTTGGGGGGCACACGGGTGTGGAAGGAGTGTGAGAGGAATTTTGGGGTGCACACGAGCGTGCGAGGGGCGTGTGTGTCATTTGAGGGCGCACACGGGTGTGGAAGGGTGTCTGTGAGGGTTTGGGGGTGCACACGGGTGTGCAAGGGCTGTGTGAGCAATTTTGGGGTGCACACGGGTGTGCAGGGGGTGTGAGTGGGGTTTTGGGGTGCACAGGTGTGCAAAGGCTGAGTGGGTGCAGTTTGGGGGCTGCACACGGGTGTGCAAGGGGCGTGTGTGCAGATTTGGGGTGCACATGAGCGTGCAGGGTGGGTGTGTGTGTAATTCTGGGGTGCACACGAGTGTGGAAGGGGGGGGTGTGCTCTAGGGGTGCAAAGGCTGAGTGGGTGCTGTTTGGGGTGCACTCGGGTGTGCAAGGGGTGTGTGTGTAATTTTGGGGTGCACATGAGCCTGCAGGAGGTGCGTGTGCAGATTTGGGGTGCACACGGGCGTGTGAGGGGTGTGTGAGAGGTTTTGGGGATGCTCACGAGTGTGGAAGGGGCGTGTGTGCAATTTGGGGGTGCACAGGTGTGTGCAGGAGGTGTGTGTGCAGATTTGGGGTGCACACGGGTGGGCAAGGGCTGCATGTATGCAGTTTGGGAGTGCACGCGAGTGTGCAGAGGTTGTGTGAGGAATTTTGGGTGCACACGAGTGTGGAAGGGGCGTGTGCGCAGTTTGGGGGTGCACACGGGTGTGCAAGGGGCGTGTGTGAGGTTTTGAGGCGCACATGAGTGTGCAGGGGTTGTGAGAGGAATTTTGGGGTGCACACGGGTGTGGAAGGGGCGTGTGTGCGGTTTGGGGTGCACAGGCGTGTGCGAGGGGCGTGTGTGAATTTTGGGGTGCACACGAGCGTGGAAGGGGTGTCTGGGCGGTTTTTGGGGTGCAAAACCAGTGTGTGAGGGAGCTGTGCCCAGTTTTGGGGTGCACACGAGCGTGCAGGGGGTGTGTGAGCAATTTTGGGGTGCACACGAGTGTGCAAAGGACTGCGTGCAATTTTGGGTTGCACACGAGCCCGGCCGCGTTTCGGGGTGCGCGTGTGTGCAAAACCCGGGGTTCACACGCGTGTGCAAGGGAGCGTTCAGGCCACGCCGGGGTGTTTTTGGGGGGCACCTGAGTGTGTGCAGGGGGTGCGGGTGAGCGTGCAAGGGGTGCACACCTGTGCGGGCGGGGGGCGTGGCTGGGGGGCTGCGTGTGCAAGGGCGTGTCCGTCACACCTGTGTGGGGGCACACGCGTGTGCAAGGCCGTGTCTGTCACACCTGGGGGGGTTTTCGGGGGTCTTTTGAGGGGGGGTCCCCGCACCCCTGGGTGCCCCCCCCGGCTCCGCCCCCTCCCCGTGACCTTCAGGGGGACACGGGGGGGACACGGCCCCTCCCCCACCCAAAGCCCCCCCCGGGGGGGCTCAGAGGGCTTGGGGGGGGGTCCCCCTATAGACCCCCCCATAGGACCCCTCTGACCCCCCCCCGGGGGTGTCCCGTGGGTCTGGGGGCTCCTCAATCCCCCCAGAGCCCCCCCAGGACCCCTCTAGGGGGGGCTCAGGTGTCCCCTCCCCCCCTTTATCAACAATCAGCGATCGATAATTGATTAATTAATTAATTAATGACCCCCGGGGGGGGGGGGGGTACGGACACCCAGGGAGGGGGAGGGGGCGCTCCCAATCCCGGGTCCCGCCCCCCCCGAGGGTCCCTGGGGGTCCCTGGGGTTTCCCCCCCCACCACGGGATGGGGGTGATAAGGGGGGGTGATAAGGTGGGGGGGGGGGGTTGCTGTCATTCCCCCCCCCCTTCCAGGTGCAGCAGTTAATGTGATTGGCTAATTATGCACTGCATGTTAATGAGCCCCATTAGCCAACGAGTGGGGGGGGGGGGTTTATAAATAACCCGGGGGCTCATTTGCATAATGATAAGGCCCGGGTTGCCGCGGTGACCGACCCCCCCCCCCCCCCCCCAACTCATCACGGGGTTAATTAACGTGCTGATAACGAACTGGGGGGGGGCGGGGAGGGGGGCTCTGCTTGCCCATCCCCCCCATTCCAGAGCCCCCCCCTCACTGTGTCTCTCCCCCCCCCCCCCCCCAGGTGCCTCCGGACCCCCCCGGCCAGGCTGGGGCCGCCCATGCGGCTGTGAGAGGACGGGGGTGGCCGGGCCCCCCCAGGGCCCCCCCAGGGCCCCCCCAAACCCGCCCAGGCACCATGACCTGTCCGGCCGCTGAGGGACACCCCGAACCCGGGGGCCACCGAGAGACCAAAGCCCACCTGGGCTCCATGGCCCACCTGGGCTCCCAGCACGGCTCCGTGCTCCACAAGGTTCTGAGGGACACCAAGAGACCAAAGCCCACCTGGGCTCTGTGGTCACCAGAGGATCTTTGGCCAGCTGGACATCTGCAGTCAGCCAGGACCACCGAGAGACCAAGGCCCACCTGGGCTCTGTCACCTACCTGGGCTTTGTGGCCAACCAAAACTTCGTGGGCAACCAAAACTTAGTGGGCAACCAGGACCATGCCAAGCCGGGTGTTGGTGGCGGCTCCGTGGTGCTGTTGGACTCCAAGATCTCCCAAGGCTTTGAGGAGCACCTGGGGACTCGGCTCAGCCAGGTCTCTGTGACCCACCTGGCATCCGTGGCCACCCGGGACCACCTGGAGATGGAGGTGCATCAGGAACTCGTGGCCAGCCGAGGTTCTGGGGACAACCAGGAGCACCCAGAGCCCGACACCAACGTCCCCTTGGACTCCAAGGTCAACCAGGGATTCCGTGGGTCATTTAAACGTGAAGGGCCACCAAGACCTCGCCCCCTCCCCGGCCTCCAAGGACGCCCAAGAGCCCAAGGTCACCCAGGGTCCCGTGGCCAACCAAAAGACCAAGGTCAACCAAAGCCCCACGGCCCCTCCAGAGGCCAAGGTCAACCAAGACCCCGTGGTTTGTTTAGACTTGAGGGTCCACCAAGCCCCCGAGGACCCCCGAGCCCCCCTGGCCCACCCGGACAGCCCGGCTGGCCAGGCCCTGGTGGCTCTCACAGACTGGAACGTCCACCAGGCCCCGGTGGCCGAGCGCAGCCCCGCGGACCCCCGAGACACCAATGCCAAGCCCGGCCCTCCAGACTTGAGGGTCCCCGTGGGCACCACAACGAAGGGACGCTGCCCGGGCACCGAGCGCCGCCAACCCCTCGTGCCCACCCGGGCCGCCCCAGCCCCCTGCCCGCGTGCCCAAATCCCCTCGGGCGCCCGCCTGGGGCTGGTGCTGCTGACCCTGGGCTCCCTCCTGCTGCCCTGCGCCCGCGGCTCGGCGCTGGAGTTTGGCGGCGCCCCGGGGCAGTGGGCGCGCTACGGGCGGTGGGCGCCGGGCGCGGGGGGCCAGCTCAGCTTCCGCTTCAAGACCAACGTGACGCGGGCGCTGCTGCTCTACCTGGACGACGGCGGCAACTGCGACTTCCTGGAGCTGCTGGTGGCCGAGGGGCGGCTGCGGCTGCGCTTCGCCATCGCCTGCGCCGAGCCGGCCACGCTGGAGCCGCCGGCGCCGGTCAGTGACGGCCGCTGGCACGCGGTGCTGCTGACGCGGCAGGCGCGGCACGCGGCGCTGGCCGTGGACGGCGAGGCGCGGGCGGCCGCCGTGCGCTCCAAGCGGCCCGACATGGCCGTGGCCAGCGACCTCTTCGTCGGCGGCATCCCGCCCGACGTGCGGCTCTCGGCGCTGACGCTCAGCACCGTCAAGTACGAGCCGCCCTTCCGCGGGTGGGTGGCCGACCTGCGGGTGGGCGACGCGCCGGCCGCGCTGCTGGGCGCCCAGGGGGTCCGGGGCGACGGCGACGAGCGCTGCGCCCACCACCCGCCCTGCGCCCACGGCGGCCGCTGCACCCTGCGCCGCGGGGAGCCCCGCTGTGACTGCGCCGGCACCGGCCACCGCGGGCCCTTCTGCGAGGAAGGTGAGGGCGCGGCGAGGAAGGAGGGGTGGGGTGGGCGCAGGAGCGGCTCGGGGGTCTCGCGTCCTTGTGTTTCTCCGTGGTTTCGCGGTGTTGGGTGTGTCCGTGTCTCGGGGTCATCGTGTCCTTGAGGGTTTCTCCGTCTCTGTGGAGTTGCGTGGTCCTTCTGCTGTCACCTCCTGGTGTCTGTCCGTGGAGTGTCCATCTTCATGGCTGTGTTTCTGTGTGTCACCATGTCCTCGTGTCCTCCGTCATGGTGTTGGGTGGCTTTGTGTCTCTCCATCCATGGTTTTGGGTGTTCTTGTGCTTCTCCATGGTCCTCTTGGCCTTGCATGTCCTCATGTCATTGTCCTCCACATCTCCCTGTCCTTGTGTCCTCCACGTCTTCCATCCTCGTGTCATCGTGTCCTCCACGTCTCCATGTCCTCATGTCCTCGTGTCCTCCACATCCCACATCCTCCTGGCGTTGGGCCTTGGGTGCTCCTTGTCCCTCCATGACATCCTGGTGTCATTTTGTCTTTGAGCTCCTCCGTGGCTTTGTGTCCTCGTGGTGTTTGTTGTGTGTCCTTGTGTCCTTCCTGTCCTGGTGGCACTGGACACACCCACGGCATCTAATTGGTCATTGTCATGGTGTCCTCGTGTCACGGTGTCCTTGTGTCACGGTGTCCTCATGTCATGTGCTCCCATGTTCTTCCACCCTTGTGGGGTTCTGTGTCCCTTCTGTGTCCTCCTGGTGTTGTGTCCTTGAGTTGCTCCATGTCCTCGTGTCCTCCTGGTGTCACACGTCCCTCTGTCCTCTTGTCCTTGTGTCACCCCGTGTCCTTTCACCCCACTCCCCATGTGCTTCTCCAGGTCCTCGTGTCCTTGTGTCACCCATCCTCGTGTCCTCCTGGTGTCACCAATCCCCTGGTGTCCTCATGTCCTCCTGCCATTTCTCACGTCCTGCTGTCTCTCCTTGCCCTTGAGATGATGCACATCCACACACGACCCCCCATGTCCTCCATGTCCTCTTGTCCTTCCACACCCCGGTGTCCCCCTGTCCCACGTCCCTCCATGTCCTCTTGTCCTTCCACGCCCTGGTATCCCCATCCTCATGTCCCTCCATGTCCTCTTGTCCTCCCCAGTATCCTCCTGTCCTCACATCCCTTCATGTCCTCTTGTCCTTCCATGCCCTGGTGTCCCCCATGTCCTCTTGTCCCCTTGTCCCACATCCCTCCATGTCCTCTTGTCCCCCTCTCCTCATGTCCCTCCATGTCCTCTTGTCCCCTTGGTGTCCCCTGTCCTCACACCCTCAGTGTCCTCCCCCACCCCATTTTCCACATCCCCGTGCCCTCGTGTGTCCTCGTGTGACCCGGTGACCCTCTGGGGGTGACACGGAGGTTTGGGGGACCCCCGCCCACGGTGTCACCCCCCGTGTTTACCCCTCCCGGTGTCCCCACACGCCCCGGTGTCCCTGCCTGTCCCCACCCCCTGGCACGCCCCTGTGCGATGGCACGCCCTGCCGTGGGCTGGGTGTCCCCGCGGTGACAGTGACGGTGACGGTGACGGTGACAGTGCCAGCCGGGCGTGGCCCCGGGGGTCTCTCGTGCCATCCCGCCCTCGTGCCGACACGGGGACAACCACCGGTGTCACCATGGTGACAGCATTCCCCCGGCGTCACCGTGGCGACAGCATCCTCCGGGCGCGTTGCCAGGGCCGGTTGCCATGGCGCCGCCGGGGCTGGGTACCCGTTGCCATGGAGACGCCCGGGCCTGTCTCCCTGGCGACGGTTGTCACGGCACTGCCGGATGCTCCCGCCGCGTCCTTGAGGGGGGACAGTGATGGGGGGGGGGGTGGAGGGGACTGGGAGGGCCCTGGGGTGCTGTGGGGGGGCCTGTGGGGTGTGGGGTCCCTATAGGGTGTCCTGTGGGGTGCAGGGGATGTATTGAGTGCCCTATGGGGTGCTATAGGGTGCCCTATGGGGTGTGGGATCCCTATAGGGTGTCCTGTGGGGTGTGGGGTCCCTATAGGGTGCCCTGTGGGGTGCAAGGGCCCTAGAGGGTGTCCTGTGGGATGCAGGGGATGTATGGAGTGCCCTATGGGGTGCTGGGGTGCTATAGGGTGCCCTGTGGGGTGTGGGATCCCTATAGGGTGTCCTGTGGGGTGCAGGGTCCCTTTGGGCTTCCCTATAGGGTGCTGGGGTGCTATGGGGTGACTTATAGGGTGCTAGGCTCCTGTAGGGTGCCCTATAGAGTGTTGGGGTGCTATGGAGTGCCCTTTGGGGTGCTGGGCTCCTGCAGGGTGCCCTATAGGGTGCAGGGTCCCTTGGGAGTGCCCTATAAGGTGCTGGGTACCTGTGGGGTGCCCTATAGGGTGCTGGGGTGCTATGGCGGGCCCTATAGGTTGCTGTAGGGTGCTCTACAGAGTGTTGGGATGCTATGGGGTGCCCTGTGGGGTGCTGGGTCCCTTTGGGGTGCCCTATAAGGTGCTGGGGTGCTATGGGATGCCCTATAGGGCGCTGGGCTCCTGTGGGGTGCCCTATAGGGTGCAAGGTGCCTGTAGGGAGCCCTATAGGGTACACGGGTGCTATGGGGCGCCGTGAGGGACGTGGGGTGTGCACAGGGCGTGTAAATCCCTGCTCGGGGCGTGCAAATCCCACTGGGGCGTGCAAACCCCTCCCCCCACATCCCACTGTGCCCCGCCCCCAAGGTCAACCCGAGGTCACGGGGTGGGGCCACACGGACGCGGTGGGGGCGGGGCTCGGGGACACGCCTGGGCACTAATGGCTCTGCCCCTCCCTCCCTGCTGCCCCCCGGGACCCCCAGAGGAAGAACCCGCGGTGGAAGGTGAGTGGGGGAGGGGATTCTGGGGGGAGGGGCATTTTTGGGGGGCGGGGATTTGGGGGCGTGGCCGTGCAAAGCCCCGTGTGACACCTGAAATGGGCGGGGCCTGGCTCAGGTGTTGTGCAAGAGGCGTGCCCCGGCTCCAGGTGTGCAAATCCCGCGGGAATTGATTCAGAGGGGGCGTGGCCTGTGCGGCAGAGGGCGTGGGTTATGCAAAAATAGCGGCGAGGGGCGGGGCTTGGCGCTCGTGCAGAGCACGTGGCTCCCGTGACGTTCGCGCAGGGGGCGGAGCCATGCGGCTCCCCCGAGCCATGACGTCACTCCACTGAGGGCCCAATAGGAGAGCGATATGCAAATGAAACCGGCACGGCCGAGCCAATGCCGCGTGTGTGACGGGGTGGGGGCGGAGATATGCAAATTACAGCGGCGCCGGCAGCCAATAGGAGGTGGGAGCGATGAGGCTGCCGTGGATTGGCTGAGCTCAGTCCCAAGGGGCGGGGCTTGCACGAGAGTTTGAAAGGGGCAGAGCGTGGTTTATTGAAGGAGGCGTGGCCAGCTCGAGGGGCGGGGCTTGCACGAGGGAATGAAAGGGGCGGTGCGTGGTTTATTGGAGGGGGCGTGGCCAGTTTGAGGGGCGGGGCTTACCCCCCACGTGCCCCGCACGAGGGCCCCGGGGTGGGGGAGGGTCCCCGCGCCAGGGGCGGCCCCGCCCCCCCCGTGTCTCATCCCCTCCCCCACCCCCGGCTTTTCCCCGAAAAACCTCGGAAAAAGGGGAAAAACCCGCGGGAAAGCGCCCGGGGGGGGGTGAAAAAGGGCAGGGGCGGCGCTTCCCGCGTGGCCCCGCCCCCCCCGCGCTTGTCCCCGCCCCCCGCCCCTCCCAACCCCTCCCCCGGCATCGCCCGATGCCGTCACAAGTTAAAGGAGGTTTAAGTTGTGACGGGGCCCCTCCCCCACCCGGGGCCCCTCCCCCACCCCCCAAACCCCCCCGGGGCCGCTCGGGCCTTTCGGTCATTTTGGGTTTTTTGGTTAATTTTTAATTTTTTTAATTCTGATTTTTTTTTAATTACGTTTATATTTTTTAATTAATTTCTCTTTCATTCCCATTTCCCCCTATTTTTCCCATTTTGCTGCTTTTCCTTTACTGTTTCCTTTTTTTCCCCCCTTTTTTCTTTGACATTTCCCGTTATTTTGGCTTTTTCATTGTTTTTCCTCTTTTTTAGATTATTTTCCCTTTTTTATTAATAGCGTTTATTTTAATATTTTTCCTTTTCTCGTGATTTTCCCTTTATTTTGATTATTTCCCCTTTTAATGGATTTTCTACTCTTTAAGGTATTTCTCCTTTTTAATTTATTTTCAATTCATTATTTTCCTTTTTTTATTCTTCTCCACGTTAATTAATTAATATCTTTGTACTTTTTTTATCATTATCTCCTCATGTAATTATTTTTCCTTTTGAAATGATTTTTTCAATAAATTTGAATATTTCCTCCATTTATATCAGAGTTCTTTTTTCGCCTTCATTTTCCCCTTCCCTTCGTTGGTCTTTTTCTTCTTTATTTTCCCTCTTTGATGATTTTCCCTTTTAGAATTGTTTTAATTTCCCCCACTTTTTTCCCTTTTTTTTTTTCCTTTTCTCTTTTCCCTTGTGCTGCTGACTTCCCCTTTTTATCAATTTCCTCCTTTCCCTTGCTTTGACCCTTTTCACTTTTTTCCTCTTTTTCCTCCCTTTTTCCCCGCTTTCACCCCTTTCCCTCCTTTCCTTCCTTTTCCTTTCTTCCTTTTTTTTCTCTATTTTTTATATTTTCCCCCTTTTCTCTCATTCCCCTCCCTTTCATTTCCTTCATTATTTTTATTTCCTCCCCCAATTTCCCTTTTCCCCCCCCACTTTACCCCATTTCTCCCCTCTCCGAGTTTTACCCTTTTCCCGTTTTTTCCCCCCAAATTTTCCCTTTTCCCGCCACTTTTGCTTTCCGTTCTCCCGCCCCTCCCCCCCGCGCCTTTCCCACGCCCCTCCCCCACCCCCCCCCTCCCCTCCCCCCCAGGTCCCGCCCACCTGCGAGTCACCGGCCAAGGTAAAGACGCGCCCTCGGGCCCCTCCCCCACCCCTCATCACCCTCATCATCCTCGCCCCTCCCCCACCCCCCCATCCCCCCCCCCATCGTGTCTGTGGCTCGTGCGACACGGGGGGGGAGGGGCGGCCGCCTCGCACGGGGACGGGGGGGGGGGGGAGGGGGAGGGGAGGGGGCGGCCCCTCGTGCAAGGGGGGGGAGGATGGGGGAGGGGCTGTGACCCCTCCCCCCATAGGAGGAGCTTGGGGGGGGGGTCCCTGCACGGGGTGGGGGAGGGGTCCTTGCACGAGGACCGAGGGGGGGTTGGGGGGAGGGGACACACCTGGGCACACCTGGGCACACCTGGGCACACCTGGGCACACCTGGGCCCCGCCCTGACGCGCCCCTCCCCCAGGGCCCGCCGAGGTCGCCGAGGGGGGGCCCGGCCGCGGCGCCGGTGAGATCCAGCAGGCAGCAAAAGGTCAGTGAGGGTCACCTGGGACCCCCCCAGAACCACCTGGGACCTTCCAGAACCTCCCAGGAACCCCCAAATCCCCAGTGCACACCTGGGACCCCCAAACCCCACACCTGTGCACACCTGGGACACCCCAGAAACTCCCAGGACCCCCAAACCCCACACCTGTGCACACCTGGGACACCCAGAATCATCTGGGACCTCCCAGAACCTCCTAGGAACCTCCAAACTCCCAATGCACACCTGGAACCCCCAAACCCCACACCTGTTAACACCTGGGACACCCCAGAACTTCTCAGGAACCCCCAAACCTCCAGCACACACCTGGAACCCCCAAACCCCACACCTGTGCACACCTGGGACACCCCAGAAACTCCCAGGAACCCCCGAACCCCCAATGCACACCTGGAACCCCCAAACCCCACACCTGTTAACACCTGGGACACCCCAGAACTTCTCAGGAACCCCCAAACCTCCAGCGCACACCTGGAACCCCCAAACCCCACACCTGGGCACATCTGGGACACCCCAGAACTTCTGAGGAACCCCCAGCACACACCTGGGACTCCATAACAATGTCCTCGTGCAATGTCCCCACGGCGATGTCCCCACAGTAATGTCCTCATGGTGAGGTCCCCATCACCGTGTCCTCATGCCAAAGTCCCCATTGCCAGGTCCTCGGCGCAATGTCCCCGTGATGATGTCCTTGTTGGAAAGTCCCCATGGCCACGTCCCTGGTTCACGGTCCCCATTTCAGTGTCACCATGATGACAATGTCCCCATGACAACATCCCCATCATAATATCTCCATGACAATGTCCCCATCACAGCGTTCCCTTGACAATGTCCCCATGATAATGTCCCCATCACGACTCATGACAATGTCCCCATGTCAATGTCCCCACCACAACGTCCTCATGACAAGGTGCCCATGACAATGTACCCACCACAGTGTCCCCACCACAACGTCCCCATGACAATGTCCCAATGTCCCCATGACAAAGTCCCCGTCACAACGTCCCCATGACAACATCCCCATCACAACATCTCCATTACAGTGTCCCCTTGACAGTGTCTGCTTGACAATGTCCCCATCAAAATATCCCCATGACAACATCGCCATGACAATGTCCCCATCACAATGTCCCCATCACAACCTTCCCACGACAACGTCCCTGTGACAATATCCCCATGACAATGTCCCCATTATGACACCTCCATGACAACGTTCCCATGACGTGCCCATCACAATATCCCCATGACAACATCTCCATGATAACATCCCCATGACAACATCACCATCACAACATCTCCGTGACAATGTTCACATGACAATGTCCCCACGACAATGTCCCCATGATGTCCCCACCACATCTCCATGACAATGTCCCCATCACAACATCACCATCACATCTTCATGACAATGTTCACATGACAATGTCCCCATGATGTCCCCACCACAACATCTCCATGACAATGTCCCCATCACAACGTCCCCACCACAACCTCCCCATGCCCCCTCCTCATCACAATCCCCCCCCCTTTCACCACCTCCCACCAACACCCCCCCACACCACACCCCCTCTGCCAACCTCCCCCTCCACCGTCCCCACACGGCGTCCCCGCTGTCCCCACCGCCAGGCCGCGCCGAGTACGTGGCCACGTTCCGGGGCAGCGAGTTCTTCTGCTATGACGTGTCGCGGTCGCCGGTGCAGAGCAGCGCGGACGAGCTGGCGCTGGCGTTCCGCACGCGGCAGCGCCACGGGCTCCTGCTGCACACCGGCCGCGCCGCCGACTTCCTCAACCTGTCGCTCAAGGCCGGCGCCGTGTGGCTCGTCATCAACCTGGGCGCCGGCGCCTTCGAGGCGCTGGTGGAGCCCGTCAACGGCAAGTTCCACGATGGCGGCTGGCACCACGTGCGCGTCACGCGCAACCTGCGGCAGGTACGGCGGGGAGGGGAGGGGAGGGGTGGGTGGTCGGTCAAGGGGTCGGCGTGGGGAGCTCCCCAACTGGGAGCACTGGGAGTGATGGTGGGTTTGATCAGCTCCCCAACTGGGAGCACTAGGAGAGATGGTGGGTTTGATCAGCTCCCCAACTGGGAGTGATGGGTGGCTTGGGCAGCTCCCCAACTGGGAGTGATGGGTGGCTTGGGCAGCTCCCCAACTGGGAGCACTGGGAGTTTTGGGCAGCTCCCCAACTGGGAATGATGGTTGGCTTGGTCAACTCCCTAACTGGGAGCACTGGGAGAGATGGGTGGCTTGGGGAGCTCCCCAACTGGGAGCACTGGGAGCCTTCGGCAAGTCCCCATCTGGGAGTGATGGTTGGTTTGGTCAACTCCCCAACTGGGAGCACTGGGAGAGAGGGGTGGTTTGGTCAACTCCCCAACTGGGAGAGAGGGGTGGTTTGGTCAACTCCCCAACTGGGAGCACTGGTTGCATTGGGTGGCTCCCCAACTGGGAGCACTGGGAGCAATGGTTTGCTTGGTCAACTCCCCAACTGAGAGCACTGGGAGAGATGGATGGCTTAGGCGGCTCCCCAACTGGGAGCACTGGGAGCCTTGGGCAGTTCCCCAACTGGGAGTGATGGTCGGTTTGGTCAACTCCCCAACTCCAACTGGGAGCACTGGTTGCATTGATCAGCCCCCCAACTGGGAGCACTGGTTGCACTGGGTGGCTCCCCAACTGGGAGCACTGGGAGCCTTGGGCAGTTCCCCAACTGGGAGCACTGGGAGAGATGGGTGGTTTAATCAGCTCCCCAACTGGGAGTGATGGTTGGTTTGGTCAACTCCCCAACTGGGAGCACTGGGAACGATGGTTGTCTTGTTCAACTGCCCAACTAGGAGCACTGGGAGCCCTGGGTAGTTCCCCAACTGGGAGCACTGGGAGCGATGAGTGGCTTGGGCCACTCCCCAGCTGGGAGCACTGGAAGCACTGGGAGTGCTGGGAGCAATGGTTGGCTTGGTCAACTCCCCAACTGGGAGCACTGGGAGCTTTGGGCAGCTCCCCGACTGGGAGCACTGGTTGCATTGATCAACCTTCCAACTGGGAGCACTGGGATGGCACTCTTGGCCAAGCACCCCAGCTGGCACCACTGAGCATTTTGCTGAGCTCCCCAACTGGGAGCACTGGGAGCGATGGGCATCTTGGTCAACTGCCCAGCTGGGAGCACTGGTTGTCTTTGACTACCAATCGACCAGGAAATCCAGTTAGCTTGGCCAGCTCCCCAACTGGGAGCACTGGGAGTGATGGGCGTCTTCATCAACCACCCAACTGGGAGCACCAGTACCATGGGCAGCTCCCCAACTGGGAGCGCTGGGTGTTCAGTTAAACTGGACAACTGGGCATACTGGGAGCAATGGGTTCCTCAATCTCGTCCCCAACTGGGAGCACTGGTTGTGCTGGTCAACCACCCAACTGGGGGTGATGGACACATTGGCCGAGCACCCAACTGGGAGCACTGGGAGCACTGGGTGTCTTTATCAACCACCCAGCTGGGAGCACTGGGTGTCTTTATCAACCACCCAACTGGGAGCACTGGGTGTCTTTATCAACCACCCAACTGGGAGCACTGGGAGCACGGGGTGTCTTTATCAACCACCCAACTGGGAGCACCAGTACCTTGACCATCTCCCCAACTGGGAGCACTGGGAGCACTGGGAGCACTGGACATGCTGCTCAACCACCCCGCCGGCAGCGCCGACCGCAGGATCTCTCTCTCCCCAACTGGGAGCACTGGTTCCGTGGACCCTCCCAAACTGGGAGCACTGGACACACCATTAGGGGAGGGGTCTCTGCCCAACCCCCACAGGGGGGTGACCGGTGGAGTTCGGGGGTTCCCCCCCCCCCCCCATTTTATGACAACTTTCTGCTTCTCTCCCCCCTCCCCCCCAAGGTGGGCGCCGCCCCTCCCCCACCCCCACCCCCCCTCCTCGTGCCACGCCCCTCCCCCCCTGTGTGTGCGCGTGCCACTAACACGCTTCCCCCCTCCCCCACCCCGCGGGGCCCCCCCCCACTAACCTCCCACTAATCCTGGGGGGGCCCCCCCCTTTTAACAAAAACAACCCCAAAAACCTCCCCAAAATAACCCCAAAAAAAACCCCAAAAAAACTAAAAACACCCCCAAAAAACCCAAAAAAACCCTAAAAAAACCCCCCAAAAAAACCCAAACCCCCCCCCAAAACGTCACGTTTGTGTTTTGTCCTTCTCTCGCCGCCAGCACGCAGGGATCGGACACGCTATGGTAAACAAACTGCATTACCTGGTAGTTATCACTCTATTGTTACTCCTTGGCTTCGCCGTGTGGCCCCCGACTCCCAACCTTTTGGGGCCGATCCGGGGGATTTTGGGCAAAAAAAAAATACAAAAAAAAAAAAAAAATTTTCATCCGCCATCTCCGCAGGCCAAGCTTCGGCCGCGCCTCCCTCCCATCGCGGCAAAATAAATGAGAGCTGGTTCTACCTCACCCTCCTCTTCCTCCCATCCCACCAAAAATCCTTCCTGAGGGGGCGGGTGGTGCTCGATGGGGGCAGAACCCGTCTGCCGCCCCGTTTTTGGGGTGAGTTTTAGCGGTTTTGGGCAATTTTCACCCGTCTGCCATCTTGTGGCTGAGTTACGGCTCCCTCGTGCCAAAATGAGCTGATTTTCCACCAACAAATCCTTATCTGGGGTCAGGACAGTGATGTGTTTTTCTCGAGAGGGTTCAACTCCTGCTGTTTTGGGGTGAATTTGAGTGATTTAGGGCAATTTTCAGCCGTCCGCCATTTTGTGGCGGAGCATCGCCTCCCTCATGCCAAAACTAGCTGATTTTCCCCCAAAAAAATCCTTTTTGAGGGTGATTTTCTCAATGAGGGCAGTGTGGGGTCCCTGTTTTGGTGTGAATTAGGGAATTTTTGGGATTTTGGGTGATTGGATAAACACCTGTACATCCCCAATGCCAAAACCGACTGATTTCCACCCAAAAAGTCAGGCCGGGCTCAGAAGTTGTTGATTTTCCCCAAGGGGACGATGTGGGCTCCCACTCCCCATTTTGGGATGAATTTTAGAAATTTTGGACAATTTTTTACCCCTCACACCATCCAGGGCACAGCTGCAGCTCCCTGGTCCCCAAACCCGCCGGTTTCACCCCAAAACCCGGCCCGGGTTGGGCTCATTTTCCTCTGGAAGATTTTAGGGATTCCCAGACCCAATTTTGGGGTTGATTTTTTGGGATTTGGAGCAATTTGACACCAATCCCACCCCCCAAAAACAGCCAAGCCTCAAATTCTCCATAATTTCCCCCAAAAAACCCAGCGTGGGTCAGGTGCAGGATGGAGCACCAAACGCCTCATTTTGGGGTGAATTCCCGGGATTTTGGACAATTTGCTCCCATCTGCTCCCTCATGGCCAAGCACAGATTCAAAAGCCCCCAAACCACCCCAAAATTTGGGGGTTCCCGCCAAAATCCACCTGTCACTCACAGAAGGGCCTTGGGACCCCCACCCCACTCCCCATTTTGGGACGATTCCTTTGGATTTTTCCCCATTTTTACCAAAACCAGCCGCTTTCACCCCAAACCCCGCCCCAGGCGATTCAAAATGGGGAATTTGAACGAATTTTTATTTTTGGGGGGGTGGGTGTCGCCCCCCCTCCCCAAATCGAGGACGGAAACGGCGTTTTCAGGACAAGCTGCCGCCCCTCCCCCATCCCCGCCCCCTCCCCGCCCCCTCCCCCAATCCCGCGCAGGCAGCGGGGCCGCCCCTCCCCCCCCCACAAAGCCCCTCCCACCCGGGCTGGGGGCGGGGCCCCGCTGCCTGAGCCACGCCCCCCGCACGTGCTTGGCCACGCCCCCTGCACGGCCTGACTAACACTGACCCCTCCCCCACCCCTCCCCAGCCCCTCCCTCACCCCGCCCCTCCCCCAACCCACCCAGGGGGGCACCGGGGCCGCCCCCCCGCGGGGGGAGGGGCTGGGGGGGCGTGAGAGGTGTGTACAGGTGTGTACATGTGTGTACAGGTGTGCAAAGGTGTGCAAAGGTGTGCAAAGGTGTGTATGGGTGTGCAAAGGTGTGTAAAGGTGTTCAAAGGTGTGTATGGGTGTGTACAGGTGTGCAAAGGGGTGTGCAGGTGTGTGCACGTGAGTGTCGGTGTGTACAGGTGTGTACAGGTGTGTGCAGGTGTGTGAGGGTCACACCAGGTGTGTGTGCAGGTGTGTACAAGTGTGTACAGGTGAGTGCAGGTGCGTACAGGTATGCAAAGGAGTGTACAGGTGTGTACAGGTGTGCAGGTGTGTACAGGTGAGTGCAGGGGTGTGTGCAGGTGTGCAAGGGTTACTACAGGTGTGCAAAAGGGTGCGCAGGTGTGTACAGGTGTAAGAAGGTGTGTACAAGTGTGCACAGGTGAGTGCGGTTGTGTACAGGTGTGTACAGGTGTGTGCAGGTGTCTACAGTTGAGTGCAGGTGTGTACAGGCGTGCAAAGGAGTGTAAAAGTGTGCGCAGGTGTGTAAAGGAGTGTGCAGGTGTGAAAAGGGGTGTACAGGTGTGTACAGGTGTGTGTACAGGTGTGTAAGGGTCACTAGAGGCGTGTGTGGGTTTGTGAGGGCCACACCAGGTGTGTGTACAGGTGTGTGTACAGGTGTGCAAGGGTCACTAGAGGCGTGTGTGGGTTTGTGAGGGTCACACCAGGTGTGTGTACAGGTGTGTGTACAGGTGTGCAAGGGTCACTAGAGGCGTGTGTGTGTTTGACTCTCACGAGATGTGTGTGTGTACAGGTGTGTGCAGGTGCGCGTGCTCCCACGCGTGTGCAAGATACTGTGGGGCTGCCCCCGTCCCCCCAGGCTCCCCCCGCACCCTTGCACGCCCCCCTCCTTGCACGCCCCCTACCCCCCTTTGCACGTGCTTGCACACCTGTGCACGCCCCCTGGCACACCTGTGCACGCCCCTGGCACACCTGTGCACGCCCCTGGCACACCTGTGCACGCTGCCCCCACTAACGACCGCGTTTGTGTCTGAGCTTTCTTCTACCCCGGGACCCCCAAAACTCGATACTAACCCCCCCACCCCCCGTGTGTCACCCCTGTGTCACCCCCTGTGTCACACCTGTGTCACCCCCCCATGTGTCCCCCGTGTGTCACACCTGTGTCACCTCCGTGTCACACCTGTGCCATCTCCCCCAGTGTCACCTCCCGTGTCACACCTGTGTCACCTCCCCCTGTGTCACCTCCGTGTCACCCCCTCCTCCTCTCATCACCCGCCCCCTTCTCACCTGGGGGGGGCTCCTTGGGGGTCTCACCTGGAGATCCGGGGGGGCTTCAACACCTCCTTCCGTCCCTTGTGACTCCGCCCTCCCCAGTCTCATATCACCCCCCCAGGTGACCCCAAACCCCCCCCAGGTGACCCCAAACCCCTCTAGGTGACCCCAAACCCCTCTAGGTGACCCCAACCCCCCTCACCCTCATCCCCCCAAACCCTCCCAAGGTGACCCCAAACCCCACCCAGGTAACCCTAAATTCTCCCAAGGTGACTCCAAATCCCCTTCACCCCTCACCCTCATCCCCCTCATCGCTCCCCCAGGTGACCCCAAACCCCCCCAGGTGACCCCAAACCCACCCAAGGTCACCCCAAACCCCTCTAGGTGATCCCAACCCCCCTCACCTTCATCCTCCCCATCACCCCCTCAGGTGACCCCAATCCCCCCCCACCCCTCACCTTCATCCCCTCAACCCATCCCGGGTGACCCCAAACCTCCCAGGTCACCCTAAACCTCTCCAGGTGACCCCAAACCCTCCCAGGTGACCCCAAAACCCCCTCACCCCCTCACCTTCACCCCTTCATCACCCCCCAGGTGACCCCAAACCCTCCCAGGTGACCCCGAAACCCCCTCACCCATCACTCTCATATCCCCAAACCCCCCCAGGTGACCCCAAACCCTCCCAGGTGACCCCAAACCCCCTCACCCATCGCTCTCACCCCCCCACCCATCCCACCCATCACCCCCACCCCTTTACCCCGTTGTCCCCCTTTGTCCCCCGTGTCCCCCCTCCCCAGTTTTGGGGTGCCCCGGCCCGGGGGGGTCCCGGCTGAGCGCGGCCGCTCTCCCCCCCCCCCCCCAGGTGACCATTTCCGTGGACGGCATCCTGACCACCACGGGCTACACGCAGGAGGATTTCACCATGCTGGGCTCCGACGACTTCTTCTACGTGGGGGGGTCCCCCAACACCGCCGACCTGCCGGGGTCCCCCGTCAGCAACAACTTCATGGGCTGCCTCAAGGACGTGAGTCTGGGGGCGCGGGACCGCCCCCGTCGTGGTCAGATGGGGAGGGGTCCGGGTGTTTGGGGTGGGGGGAGAGGTAGAGGCTCCCCCGACTCACCTGTGGGTGTTCTTGGGGGTGGGGGTGACGTTTTGGGGACTCCCGACTCACGTGTAGGTCACATTTTGGGGACACCCGACTCACCTGTGCGTGTCCCCAGGGGACTCTGGGTGACATTTTGGGGACCCCTAACTCACCTGTGCGTGTCCCCAGGGGACTCTGGGTCACATTTGGGGACACCCGACTCACCTGAGTGTGTACCCAGGGACTCTGGGTCACATTGTAGGGACCCCAGACTCACCTGAGTGTGTACCCAGGGACTCTGGGTCACATTTCGGGGACCCCAGACTCACCTGTGTACCCAGGGTACTCTGGGTCACATTTTAGGGACCCCAGACTCACCTGAGTGTGTCCCCAGGGGACTCTGGGTCACATTTCGGGGACCCCAGACTCACCTGTGTACCCAGGGTACTCTGGGTCACATTTTAGGGACCCCAGACTCACCTGAGTGTGTCCCCAGGGTACTCTGGGTCACATTTTGGGGACCCCACACTCACCTGTGCATGTCCCCAGGGTCGTTCCAGGTGACACCTCAGTACAGCAGCACCGGGGGATGTCGAACACCCCCAAACCTCACCTGTCCCCACCCCTTCCCCAGGTGGTTTACAAGAACAACGACTTCAAGCTGGAGCTGTCGCGGCTGGCGCAGGAAGGGGACGCGCGGGTGACGCTGCACGGGGCGCTGCTCTTCCACTGCGACCCCCCCCCGGCGCTGGACCCCGTCACCTTCGCCACCCCCCAGGCGCACCTGGCGCTGCCCACCTGGCGCCCGGCCCGCGCCGGCTCCGTCTCCTTCGATTTCCGCACCACGGAGCCCAACGGGGTGCTGCTCTTCGGGCAGGGACCCCCCCGCGACCCCCCGGGCCCCCCGGGGGCCGCCCCCGCCGCCCCCCGATTTCCTGGCGCTGGAGCTGCTGGACGGGCACCTGTACCTGCTGCTGGGCATGGGCGCGGCCGGGCTGCGGCTCCGCGCCAGCGCCCGCAAGGTCACGGACGGAGAGTGGTGCCACGTGGACGTGCAGCGCGACGGGCGCAAAGGTGAGGGGGGGGCTCGGGTGTGCAAAGGGTGTGCAAAAGGTGTGCGGGTGTGCAAAAGGTGTGCGGGTGTGCGAAGGTTGTGCTGGTGTGTGGGGAGGGCGGTGCAGGTGTGCAGAGGTGTGAAGGGAGGGACGTGCAGCACGACGGGCGCAAAGGTGAGGGGGGGGCTCGGGTGTGCAAAGGGTGTGCAAAGGGTGTGCGGGTGTGCGAAGGGCGCGCTGGTGTGTGGGGAGGGCGGTGCAGGTGTGCAGAGGTGCGAAGGGAGGGACGTGCGGCGCGACGGGCGCAAAGGCGAGGGGGGCTCGGGTGTGCAAAGGGTGTGCAAAGGGTGTGTAAAGGTGTGTGGGGAGGGGTGTGTAGGTGTGCACTGGGGGGGGCAGGTGTGCAGAGGTGTGCAGGTGTGTGAGGAGGGATGTGCAGGTGTGCGAAGGGCATGCAAAGGGTGTGCAGGTGTGTGCAGGGCTGCTGGGGCAGGGTGTCCCTGTTATCCCCCCCCCTTTGCCATGCACCCTCATTGTCCCCCACTGTCCCCTCGCTGTCCCCTGATGTCCCTTTATGTCCCCTCATTGTCCCCCCGCTGTCGCCCATTGTCCCCTGCCCTCCCTGCTGCCCCCTCGTCGTCCCTCACTCTCCCTCCCCTGTCCCCTGATTTCCCCACTGTCACCACTCTCCCCCTGACATCCCCGCGTGTCCCCTCGCTGTCCCTCCGTTGTCCCCCGCTGTCCCTTGATGTCCCCGCGCTCTCCCCACACTGTCCCTTGATGTCCCCTCACTGTCCCCCCGCTGTCCCCTCGTGTGTCCCCTCGGGCTGTCCCCCCACTCTCCCCCAATTCTCCCCCCACTGTCCCCTGATGTCCCTGCGCTGTCCCCTGATGTCCCCCCACTGTCCCCCCACTGTCCCTCTGCTGTCCCCTGATGTCCCTTCACCCTCCCCCCACTGTCCCACACTGTCACCCCGCTGTCTCCCGCTGTTCCCCCCGTCCCCTGCTGTCCCCCACTGCCTCCTGTTGTCCCCTCACTGTCCCCTGGTGTCCCCTCACTCTCCCCCATTCTCCCGCCGCTGTCCCCGCTGTCCCCCCACTCTACCCCCGCTGTCCCCGCTGTCCCCTGCCATCCCCGCGTGTCCCCTCGCCGTCCCCCCGCCGTCCCCCGCCACCCCGTGCCACCCCCTGTCGCTGTCCCCAGGCTCGGTGTCGGTCAACAGCCGCAGCACGCCCTTCCTGGCCAGCGGGACCGCGACGTTCTGGACGTGGGGGCCGAGCTGTACCTGGGGGGGCTCCCCGAGGGCCGAGCGGGGTCCCCCCGCGCCCCCCGAACTCTGGGCCGCGGGGCTGCGCCTCGGCTTCGTGGGCTGCGTGCGGGACCTGTTCGTGGACGGGCGGAGCCGCGACGTGCGGGCGCTGCTGGGCGCGGGGGCGCTCCGGGGGTCGCCCCGCTCTGCGCCAGGGACCCCCCCCGGCTGTGCGCCAGCGGCCCGTGCCGCAACGGGGGCGCCTGCCGGGAGGGCTGGAACCGCTTCGTGTGCGACTGCCGCGGCACCGGGTACCTGGGGCCGCGCTGCGAGACAGGTGAGGGGGCGCGGGACACGTGGGGACGTGTGGGGACACGGGGGGACGCGTGGGGACACGTGGGGACAGAGGGGGGGACACGTGGGGACAGAGCGGGTGGCACCTCCTGAGCACCTGGGTGAGCTGCGGAGGGGGCTGGGGGGGTTTAGGGCATCCCTACCTGGGGCCGCGCTGCGAGACAGATGAGGGGACACAGGGACACCTGGGCACACCTGGGGACACCTGGCGACACCCTGGGATACCTGGGGACACCTGGGCACACCTGGGCACAACTGGGGACACCTGGGGACACCCTGGGGATACCTGGGGACACCCTGGGGACACCTGGGCACACCTGGGGACACCTGGGGACACCCTGGGGATACCTGGGGACACCCTGGGCACACCTGGGCACACCCTGGGGACACCCTGGGGACACCCTGGGCACACCTGGGCACACCCTGGGGACACCCTGGGGATACCTGGGGATATCTGGGCACACCTGGGGACACCCTGGGGACACCCTGGGGACACCCTGGGGACACCTGGGGATATCTGGGGACACCCTGGGCACACCTGGGGACACCCTGGGGACACCTGGGACACCCTGGGGATACCTGGGCACACCTGGGGACACCCTGGGGACACCCTGGGGATACCTGGGGATACCTGGGCACACCTGGGCACACCTGGGGACACCCTGGGGACACCTGGGGACACCTGGGCACACCTGGGGACACCCTGGGGACACCTGGGCACACCTGGGCACACCTGGGGACACCCTGGGCACACCTGGGCACACCTGGGCACACCTGGGCGCACCGGAGGCGGCCGTGCCCGGGGTGACAGACGCGTCCCTGTCCCCGCAGAGGCAGCCGTGCTGAGCTACGACGGCAGCATGTACCTGAAGGTGCAGGTGCCGGGCGAGCAGACCGAGGCCGAGGACGTGTCCCTGCGCTTCATGTCCCCCCGAGCCTTCGGCCTCGTCCTGGCCACCACCTCGCGCCACTCGGCCGACACGCTGCGCCTCGAGCTGGACGGGGGGCGCATGAAGCTCACCCTCAACCTGGGTGAGCCCCCCGAGACCCCGCGGAGACCCCCCCGGACGAACCCGGAACGTCCCCGAAGTGTCCCTGAAATGTCCCCAAACCCTCCCCAAAACGGGGCCCGAGTTGGGTCTGGTCGTGCCAGGAGGGCCAAAATACGGTCTGGGGCCCCAAAATGGTGTCTGGGACCCCAAAATGGTGTCTGGGACCTTAAAATGGTGTCTGGGACCCTAAAATGGTGTCTGGGACCCCAAAATGGTGTCTGGGACCCTAAAATGGTGTCTGAGATCTCAAAATAGGGCCTGGGACCCTAAAATGGTTCCTGGGACCCCAAAATGGCATCTGGGACCTCAAAATATTGTCTGGGATCCAAAATGGAGCCTGGGACTCCAAAATGGTGTCTGGGACCTTAAAATGGTGTCTGGGATCCCCAAAATATTGTCTGGGACCCTAAAATGGTGTCTGGGATCCCCAAAATGGTCAAAGTGCTCCACAGTGATGCTCAGGACCCAAAATTGGTGCCCAAGCCGGTTCTTATGACCCCAAAAATGATTCTTGGGATCCCTAAACATCCCCAAAAATGCTTGTGGCCCAAAAATGGCCCAAAGTTGGTGCCTGGGAGCCCAGAATGATGGTCAGGACCCCAAAATGGTGCCCAGGTCAGTTCTCCTGGCCCTAAAATTGTCAAGTTCATGTCTGGGACCCCAAAAAGAGCGTCCAGGTCCCAAAATGGTGTCGGGGTTGGTTTTTGTGATCCCAAAATTGTCAAATTGGCGCCTGGGACCCCAAAACTTCCGCCAAAGGTACCCAGGACCCAAAAATGGTGCTTGGGCCCCCCCAGAATCGCACCTGTGTCCCCCAAACTGGCCCAGATTGTCACCAGAGCCACCTCGGTGTCCCCAATTCCCCCCCCCCGCGGGATTGGGGCCTTCGTGACCCCCCCGCTGCCACTTGGGCACAGCGCCGGGACCCCCCCAAAGGGGCTGAGGGTCCCCCCCAGAGGATTGGGGACCCCCAAGGGTTGGGGACCCCTCCTGCAGCCCCTTGCATTGGGGGGGAACCCCCTCGAGGGGCTGCAGGTGCTCTGTGGGGTGGGGACCCCCCCCAAAGGGTTGGGGAACCCCCCAAAGGGGTTGGAGGTCCCCCAAAGGGATGCGGACCCCCCCCCATGGGATTGGGGAGCCCCCAAAGGTGTTGGGGACCCCCCCAAGGAGTTGGGGACCCCCCCAAAGGGGTTGGAGATCCCCAAAAGGATTGGGGACCCCCTATGGGACCGGAGACCCCCTCTCCCATGGGATTGGGGCCCCCCCCGGGTCCCGGTGTTTGCCCCCCCCCCGCCCCGCAGCGGTTGACGAGGGGGGCCCAGCCCTGGGTGGGATCCCCCAGATCCCCCCGGATCCCCCCGGGCTGGGCCCTCAGGGCGGCCGGGCCCCCCCGCGAGGTGCCAGAGACCCCCTGAACCAGTCCCATCCCAGTTCCTCCCAGTTCATCCCAATCCCATCCTCTTCCCACTCATCCCATCCCAATCCATTCCCATCCCATCCCAGTTCCTCCCAGTCCATCCCAGTCCCTCCCAGTCCCTCCCAGTCCCCCCAGTTCCCCTCTCTGGCACCTCGCCCCCTTCCCGGCCGCCCCCCCCGTCCCCGGGGCGCCCCCTGGCGGCGGCTGCGAAGGGCCTGACCCGAGTCTTCTCTCCCCAGACTGTGTCCGCGTGGGCTGTCACCCCAGTAAGTGCCACCCCCGCCCCGGGACACCCCGGGACAACCCCGGGACACCCCCAAAACCCCCTGGGATATCCAGCTCCCAAACCCCCCCCATGAACACCCCTAAAAATGCCCCAAATGCCCCCAAAACTGCCCCAAAACTGCCCCAAAACTGCCCCAAAACTGCCCCAAACAACCCCAAAACTGCCCCAAAACTGCCCCAAAACTGCCCCAAACAACCCCAAAACTGCCCCCAAAACCCCCGGGGACACCCCTGGGGACACCCCTGGGGACACCCCCAAACACCCCCCCCACGAACACCCCCAAAACACCCCAACACCCCAACACCCCAACACCCCAACACCCCACCCCAAACACCCCAACCTCCCTGGGATACCTGCCCCCAAACCCCCCCCACGAACACCCCCAAAACCCCCCAAAAACCCCCGGGGGACAGCGGTGTCCCTGGTGTCTCTGGTGCCACCAGTGTCCCCGGTGTCCCCCAATGTTCCTGGTGTCCCCAATGTCACTGGTTGTCCCCAATGTCCCCGGCTGTCCCCGGTGTCACCGCTGTCCCGTATCCCTGGTGTCCCCACTGTCCCCGGTGTCCCTGGTGTCCCGCTGTCCCCGCTGTCCCCAATGTCCCCAATGCCACCGGTTGTCCCCAATGTCCCCAATGTCCCCGGTGTCACCGCTGTCCCTGATGTCCCTGCTGTCCCCAGTGTCCAGTATCCCCAATGTCCCCAATGTCTCCAATGTCACCGGTTGTCCCCAATGTCCCCGGTGTCCCTGGTGTCACCGCTGTCCCCGCTGCCCCCAGGCAAGGGCCCCGAGACGCTGTTCGCGGGGCAGCGGCTGGATGACAACGAGTGGCACTCGGTGCGGGTGGCCCGGCGCGGGCGCAGCCTCCAGCTCGCCGTGGACAACGTCACCGTCGAAGGTGACACCGCGGGGACGGGGCGGGGGCACCTCGGCCTGGGCTCCTGGGACACCGGGGTGCTCAGACCCGTGGGGACGTGGTCAGTGGGGCTGCAGGAACATGGGATGGGGATGGAGGTCCACGGGGACGTGAAAGTCCATGGGGACAGGGATGAAGGTCCATGGGGACATGGAACAATGGGGACAGGGATGAAGGTCCATGGGGACACTGGGGCTTGGGGACATGGAACCACAGGGACAGAGATGAAGGTCCATGAGAACATGGATGAAGGTTCCTGGGGACGTTGGTGCTTGAGGACATGGTGACCAGGGACACGGGGACAGGGATGAAGGTCCATGAGAACATGGATGAAGGTCCATGGGGACATCAAACCATGGGGACAGGGATGAAGGCCCATGAGAACATGGGTGAAGGTCCGTGAGGACAGGGATGAAGGCCCATGGGGCATGGAACCATGGGGACAGGGATGAAGGTCCATGGGACAGGAATCCATGGGGACATGAATGAAGGTCATTGGAGACAGGGATCCATGGGGATAGGGATGAAGGTCCCTGGGGACAGGGATGAAGGTCCATGAAAACCAGAATGAAGATCCGTGGGACAGGGATGAAGGTCCATGGGACAGGAATCCATGAGAACATGGATGAAGGTCCATGAGAACATAGATAAAGGTCCATGGAGACATCAAAACATGGGGACAGGGATGAAGGTCCATGAGAACATGGATGAAGATCCATGAGAACATGGATGGAGGTCCTTGGGGACACGGGCGCACAGGGACAAGCTCACCAGCCCTGTGAGGACACCACCCACAGCCTGTAGGTCCATGAGACCAACAGACCCATGGCGTGGTGGCCGCCACCAGCCCTCATGCTCCCGGTGCCACCCCCGTGTCCCCCACACCCCCAGGACAGCTGTCGGGCTCCCACACCCGCCTGGAGTTCCACAACATCGAGACCGGCATCGTCACCGAGCGCCGCTTCCTGGCCGTGGTCCCGTCCAACTTCCTGGGCCACCTGAGCGGGCTGGTCTTCAACGGGCTGCCCTACCTGGACCTGTGCCGCGACGGCGACATCAGCTCCTGCGAGCTCAACGCGCGCTTCGGCCGCCGCGCCATTGTGGCCGACCCGGTGGCCTTCGGCGGCCGCGGCTCCTACGTGGCGCTGGCCACGCTCCAGGCCTTCTCCTCCTTCCACCTCTTCTTCCAGTTCAAGACCACGGCGCCCGACGGCCTCATCCTCTTCAACGGCGGCAGCGGCTCCGACTTCCTGGTGGTCGAGCTGGTCAAGGGGTGAGGGGACACCGAGGGACACTGGGGGACATTGGGGGGACGTCCTGGGGAGCTCAGAGAGCTTGGGGATGTCACAGTCCTGCTGGGGACCTTGGGGACACCATGGCCCTGCTGGGGACCTGGGGACCTTGGGGACATCACAGTCCTGGTGGGGATCTCAGGGACCTTGGGGACATCACAGTCCTGGTGGGGATCTTGGGGACACCATGGCCCTGCTGGGGACCTTGGGACATCACAGTCCTGGTGGGGAGCTCGGGGATCTTGGGGACCCCACGGCCTTGCTGGGGAGCTCAGGAACCTTCCCAGACCTTGGGGACACCTATGGGGTCTTTGGGGGTCTCAGGGAGCTCAGAAAACACCTGGGACCTTCTGAGGGTCCTGAAGACTTTGGGGACCTCCTGAGGACCTTGGGGACCTCCAGGGGATGTCAGAGACCACCTGGGATGTGTGGGAGGTCCTGGGGACCTTGGGGACCTCCTGGGGACCTCCTGGATGCTCTGGGGACACCAGGGGGGCCTTGGGGACCCCATAACCCCCCCGGGGACCTTCTGAACCTTTTCGGACCTTGTGACCCCCTCACCCCTCAGGGACCACTCCCCACCCACCCTTAAGCTCCACCCCCATGTCACAAGCTCCTCCTCCTGGCTCAGGCCACGCCCATAACGACCACACCCAACTGTGGCCACACCCCCACCATTGCTATTGGAGGATTGCGGGGGGTGGGGTGTCCCTTTGCCCCTTCCCCAGGTGAGAGGCCACGCCCAACGAGGCCACGCCCAAACGAGGCCACGCCCCCTTTTCGCAGGTACATCCACTACGTGTTCGACCTGGGCGAGGGCCCCTCGCTCATGAAGGGCAACTCGGAGCAGCCGCTGCACGACGGGCGCTGGCACGAGGTGGCCGTGGCGCGCGAGGGGGGGACCCTGCACGCGCTGCGCGTGGACGGGAGACCCGTGACCCAGCACGGGCAGGGCGCCCGCGGGCTGCAGCTCAAGGGTGAGACCTGGGGGATACCTGGGGACAGGTGGGACACACCTGGGGGACACCTGGGGACAGCTGGGAGAGGATACAGTGTGTGGGTGTGGGTGTGTGGA